>PVJA010018688.1:0-39470 GCA_004027025.1 Myocastor coypus
AACCAAGAGCCTAGTGCTTGCAAGGCAAGAACACTAACACTGAGTCACATACCCAGCCCAAAGTAGAATTACTGAAGAAACATATCAATATTCCTTTGTTGTATGAAAATTTGCAATTATTAGCAAACTGCTACACTTAAGGAATAAGTGAATAAAAGCAAGCTATATTACTCAAACTCATTTAATGTACATGTTTCTTCATATTTATGATTTAAAACCACACTCCTTACTATCTTCTCATTCTTTTGTTTGTTTGCTTATTTTTAATGTATTTAGTAAAGGGTCTCACTCTGCAGCTCAAACTCCTATTTTCAGTTGCAAGAGCACTGCGACTCTAGAGCCCTGTCTTGGCTGTGGACTCAGCGCTCCTGGGGGTGGAGCCAGTACAGCATGTGTTGTAGCAGATCAAACCTGGGTCCCACCTTCTCATTCTTGATTTCCTACTTCCTCTCTTTTCTTCTTGCTGCACCTCTCTTCTCCCTTTCCTATAAGCCTATAATCAACTGAAAATAGGAGTTTGAGCTGCAGAGTGAGACCCTATACCAAATACATTAAAAATAAGCAAACAAACAAAAGAATGAGAAGATAGAAAGGGGTATGGCTTTAAATCATAAATATGAAGAAACATGTACATTAAATGAGTTTGAGTAATATAGCTTGCTTTTATTCACTTATTCCTTAAGTGTAGCACTTTGCTAATAATTGCAAATTTTCACACAACAAAGGAATATTGATATGTTTCTTCAGTAATTCTACTTTGGGCTGGGCATGTGACTCACTGTTAGTGTTCTTGCCTTGTAAGCACCAGGCTCTTCATTTGAGTTCCACAAACTCTAGCAGTCTGTTTGT
Organism: Myocastor coypus; assembly: GCA_004027025.1. Lineage (NCBI taxonomy): Eukaryota > Metazoa > Chordata > Mammalia > Rodentia > Myocastoridae > Myocastor > Myocastor coypus. Next base: position 850 of record PVJA010018688.1, read on the forward strand.
TCTTTAATCTGCAAAAAATTTGAAACAGGCAGAAGGATAAGTAGGTCATGGTTTGAGAAAATCTTCTGACAGGGTAGAAGTAGCCATGAGAAATGGAACAGCTAAGGATCTAGATGTCAGGAGGTATAGTCAGTAATTAAGCAATTCATTCCAAATGTCTTGGAAAAGCCATGATAATGTCTCATTTTACACATAGCACAGATAATGCTTTCATGACAGTTGCAAAGAGCAAAGATCAACATGGAGGCATAACAGCAATAATTGCAACAGAGAGAGAATCTGTTTCTCTATCTCTCTTATCTTATATTCAGGCTATTGATCTCAGGCTCGGTGTAGCACTCACGTCCATAATCGCAGCAATATTAAAACCCATAATCTCAGATAATTAATCTCAAACTCTAGAAGACCCTGCCCCAGGACTGCATGAGGCTGTGGGGGGACAACTAGACACAAACTGTAACACTCCTCTAACCTCTTGTCTTCTATGTAGCATAGAGATCAGATCTACACTCTCAATATTTATTGTCCATCTTCTTTTATCGGACTAATTCAGTAATTTCAGCAGTGTCATCAAGTAATGTCTATCTTCAGAACTTTTCCAACTACATTAAAAGAATGTTGCTTTCTGAAACCACCTGGAAATTCAGTGAGGCAAAAGACATAGGGAAGAAGATTTTGTGAGATCTTTAAGAGGTGTGGTTCAGTAAAAGTCCTTAGGTGTTTTAGTGGTGAGCTCTCACAAATAGTTAAAAATTATCAGAAACCCAAATGGTCCACATTTGCCTACTTTTTTGTTTTTGTCTTTTTGAGACAGAATTTCACTATGCAGCTCAGACTGGTCTTGAGCTCATTTTTGTAGCCCAGGCTGGTCTCAAACTGCCATGAATCCTCCTGCCTCAGCCTCCCAAGTGTTGGGATTGCAGGCATGCGCCACCACACCCAGCTCATTTGCCTATTTTTTAAATACTCTAGCAATGTATTTTTCACCACACTGATACCATAAAATACAAGGTCCTCCTCCGAGCTGAGAGTAAGCAATCATCCTTGTCCTTTAGCCTACAAAAGGGGAAATTCTCATACACACTTCAAGGGAGTGTAGATTATTACAACCATTGTGGAAAAAGAATAGAGATTTCCAACATTATATTTTCATGCAGACTTTTCTATTATTGTTAAGGCAAGATACTCAACCCCCAAAATTAAAAAGGAAAAGATTATTTATGTTACAGCTTGTGGCTATTGCAATCTACAATCAACTGCCTCCAAAATAGGGTCTGGTGGCAGAGGCACAAAAGCTCATGGTGTCAGAAGACATCAAAAGTAAGAAGAATCAAAAGGCAGGAACCCAAAAATCTCTTTCTGTCCTTATATTGTGTGGAGGCTACACATCTTGAGGGAGATGCAGTACTCACACCCCTAAGCTCAGAACTAGACAATGAACCATTCAAAAAATCGAGTTCTAGCCAAATCCATGCTGTATGAGGCTTGTGGGAACATCCAGAAACACAGCCATAGTACTGCAGCCATGGTTCCCCAGACACTCATGCAGGTCCCTTTTTGCAATAGTTATTTCCCTCTCTAAGCACTGGCAAAATCCTAACTGTTTCAGCATTGCTGAAAAAGTTGAGTTCCACATCTTCTCTGAGATGAAAGACAGATGTGAGTCCCTGTACAAATGAGATAAAAGTTAAGTACTTTTAACCTTCAATGGAATGAGATAGAAATTTCCACTGCAAAAAAATACAGATCGGGGATACAAAGGATTGAGACCAAGGCAAGTCCAAAATTTAGCAGGGCAAACTTTAAGTCCCATATTTCCACATGTATCATTCAAGGTAATCTTTGGAATATTGGGAACTCTAGGTGGCTCTGTCTCTATGGCACTTCTGGTGGGTGTACATCCCAAAGCTTCTCTCTAGGGTGTACTCTGCTCCTTCTTTTAAGTTCTCTTCAGTAAATTCACTTGCCTGGCTTCTCCAAACTTCTGGGGTTGCCATGACAGTTTTGGCTTCATCCTCATAATTTCACACATTGCCATCTCAGAGCATATCGCCTCTCAGGCCTTGTGAATTTTGCATGGAAGCCTTTTTAACTTCACAATTTTTGCATTGTGTATACACCTAAGACTAGTGTTACTTACATGACACCGAGGTCTGCTGCCAGCTTGAGCAGAAGACAGGCTTTCTTCTCTCATGGTTGTAGGAGTTGAATCCCTAAATCACTAAGCATGCTGAAACTGACTCTGAGAAGCAAATTCAGAAAACAAATTCTCAAATATGCCACCATTCTTGGACCTTGTTTAACTTTCATCATTTTGGAACCTAGTATGGCTGTCTTCAATATTCTAGAGCAGTGTACCTGCAGCTATTCTGCAACATTTTTTTCTGTGGCTTTATTTTCAAAGAAAAGTTTTCTTCTTTTTTTGTAGTTTTGAAGCTATGAAGTGTGGAGAGTTGCTGTTGCTTGTGATACCTTCAAGTCATCTCTTTTGTTCTGTTTCTTCTTACCAATCATGAGCTCAGCTCTATTGTCAACAGCTTACCAGATCTTCATTTTTGGCCAAACTCAGAACATTTTGAATCATCCTGCTTGGCTCTTTGCCCTTGATTCACAACATAATTTTGACCAAAAGCCCCAAATAATAGACATGCTATAGTCTTTTCATTTCTTCTATAAGATTACGTGGAGAAGATATTCATCTTTCTGCTCAGACTCTCAGATTTCCAAAGGAAAACCTGCCAGTTGATTTTCATGGTACATAGGTATTCACCATTGGTATCTGCTATCACCTTTTTTAATTTTTAGGAGAAATCTCCATTTTATTTACTCAACGTGTTCTGCAGATGAAAAAATAATTCTTTTTTCTCATTAAATTTATTGAAAATCAATAATTATGTAGCATATTAAAAAGTGTAGACAAATATTAAAGTATTATGGATATAAATTATAGGCAGTGAACTTTAGAGAAATATTTCTGAAATGAATACATAGCATGAGATTTGAACAAAATAAATAAATTATTTACAAACTTAACAACATAACAATAAAAATTGTGTAAAATAAAAATGAAGTAAGCATTTGCAGATTATTCACATAATAGCTCACTCTATGTCAAAATTATGAAGCATGTTTATATAATTAGAATTCTCAAAGTAGAAGGGATGGGTAATAAATATTTAAAATTGGAAATTTCTGAATTTAGTTGAAATTATAGCACATTTCCAATAAATGGAAACTTTTGCACAAGAATTTTTTTTTTTTTTTTTCAGTCCATAAGAAGTTTATTGGGTCTTCAAGAAATACTTCTCTCCAAAGAAGTGCCTTTCAGAAGCAGGAACTGTCACAGAGAAGATGCTCATTTGTCATTTTCATAGGCAGCTGGGTTCTTCCTCCTGGATCTCTCGAACTCTTGGGTCCCCCACGTGTAGATAAGATAACCCACTACAAATGGCGGCACCACTCGCAGAATGCACCCCTGAGTGCGGCGCACCACGTTGGGGATGCCCTTGCTGAAGTAATTCGGGAAGGCGCGCTGCTCAAAGGGCGATAAGCTGTAGGTGATGACATGGCGCATCTGCCACAGATTCCCAAACTCACGGCACATGGTCACGACGGCCCGGTGTCACTTCGCCCTCCACGATACTGCTTCCCTGTCTCCTTGTACAAGAAATTTGAAGAAAATCATATCAAAATACACAGAAATGAAATTGTCCAAAACTAAATGTAATGAAGAACAGTCATTAAAACGTATATATATATATATATATATATATATATATATATATATATATCAATAAATGAAATTAAATGTCATTTTATACCACGTTAGAGAAAAGTAAGTGTGTAAGAAACTAACTAATTCAAAGGACTGAAAGAAAGAGGGGGAAAAAAGACTTATTTGTGTGTAAAGACAAGGAAGGAGTAACATAAAGTCAATAATGTAAATATACTTCTTAAAGTTTCTAATACTAGGAGAAAATATCATACCATGTCTTATAAGTAGATTGTCAAAGATACAGTATAGGGCCCGGCGGGATGGCTCAGTGGTCTAAAGTGCCTGCTTGGGAAAGCTTGGGAGGCTTCAGGGACCGCTGTTCAATTCCCGGCACCACATACTGTGCCGGGCCTGCCCTTGGTGCAGGCTGAGCCGGCCATAAAAATGAGTGAATAAACAAACAAAGGTTCTGAAACAAGAAAAATAAATAAATAAAAATTTAAAAAAATAAATAAAAATAAAATAAAATAAAAATTCATTTAAAAAGATACAGTATAATAAAACAAAAATTAAGATTAAGCAATATTCAGAAAATTAAATATTAATTGAAGATTAAATATTTCCAAACAATTGAACTAAGAAAAACTTTTTATAACAGTAAAGAATTACTAAGAATAAAGCATAACATAAAGACTGGAATGACAAAGATATGATCAACACTTCTAACAGTTTGGGGTAGAATAACACACAAAATTTTAATAGGTTATAGACATAGATAGTGTCCGTAATGCTTACTGGTGGCCAGGTGTCACCTAGGGAACTGAGCTGCCGCTATTTCCTTGGTAAACGCCCTATAGATCTGGACCAAATCATGACCCATAGGATCAGGAGAAGTCTATTTATAGAGTATGCTGATGGAAATATTTTACTGCTGTATACAAAAGAATAATTGAAATACTGCTTTTATTTTATTTTTTTAAGAATATTTTATTTTACTTATTTATTTTTTCTTGTTTCAGAACCTTTGTCTGTTTATTCACTCATTTTTATGGCCGGCTCAGGGCACAGCATGTGGTGCCGGGGATTGAACCGCGGTTCCTGAAGCCGCCCAAGCTTTCCCAAGCAGGTGCTTTAGACCACTGAGTCATCCCGCTGGGCCCTGAAATACTGCTTTTATATACCTCTTTTTCTTCTATGTTTAATTGTTGCCTTATGTGGTGGGCTCTTGCCATTCTCGTTCATGGAGCTGTGGTCATTTTGATCCCACTCTGTTTTCTTTTTTCTTTTTTTTTTTTTTTTTTTTTGTGGGACCGGGGTTAGAACTCACAACCCTGCACTTGCCATGCAGGCACTTGAACCATGGAGCTATCTCCCCAACCCCATTTTCATCCCACTGTAAAATATCTTTTAGTAGTCTGTGCAGGGTTGGCTTTGTCATCATAAGTTGTTCTTTGTCATGGAAATGTTTCACTTCTCCAATAAACTTGCAAGAGAGTACTGCAGGGTTTAGTAGTCTGGATTGGAATTTGTTTTCTTGCAAGACTTGTAGTACTTTGCTCCATTCTCTTCTTGACTTCATGGCTGGTGAACAAAAATCTGCTGTTATTCTGATGTGTTTTCCTTTAAATGTAATCTGTTTCTTTTCTCTAGTGGCTTTTAGTGTACTCTTCCTATGCTGAATTTCTGGGATCTTGATTATCATATGTCTGGGTATGTTTTTAATTGGGTTGATGTTATTTGGAGAGATCTATATGCTTTGGTTCCCTGAATGTCAGATTGCTTCCCCATATTTGGGAAGTTTTCTGCTATCATTTCTGCCCATATTCTTTTTATAATATTTGTACTGACTCCTTTCTTATTAATTCGTATTAGTCTCATGTTGTTCATCTTTGATCATCTTACACATGTTGAATTTTTTTTTCCTGCATCCTTCTTGTTTGTAAGAGATCTTTTGTTATCTTTTCACTAGCTGCAATGCTATCTTCAAGGTCTGAAAGTCTATTTTCATTTTCATTGAAACAGTTTTGCCAGCTTGTGATGGAGGTTTTAAGTTCCTGTATAGCACTTTGAATCTGCCTCATGCATTCTATTTCTTTTCTTCATTTCTCATCATGGATTCCTTCATTTTTCTATTCTCCTCTGTTTTTTTTTTTTTTTTTTTTTTATCTGCGTCTTATTTAGGAGCATTCAATGCTTTCATTATAGTTATCATCTCTGTCTCTCTCTTTTTACTTTAGAAATTCTTTCTAGGGGGGCTGGGGAGATAGCTCCGTGGCACAAGTGCCTGCCTGGCAAGTGCAAGGTTGGGAGTTTGAACCCCGGTCCCACCAAAAAAAAAAAAAAAGAAATTCTTTCTGTTCTGATTTCCTCTATACTTTTCTGCAGTTTTTTCTTTACTTCAGATGTTATTATCTCACAGATTTGAGGTGTGTGCCTTCCAGTTTCTTCTATGCTATTGTCTCCTGTATTTGTTCTGGGTAAGCTCAGGGCCTTGAGTGCATTTTGCTCCTTCTTTTTATCACTTTTTGTATAGGTCTGCCTTCTGATCTTTGGTAGAAAGCTTTGATAGAATTCTTACCTTAGCACCAGGTCCAGATTTATCAAGTTGAAACTCATCCAGGTGGATGTGACCTGGATCTGGCTGGTGCGCTCCACTTCGTCCTGCAACAGCCCTTGGAGGTGAAGCTGCTATACCAGTCTGGCAAGATGATCCGATGCTGCATCAGCTGAGTGTGTATTACCTCTGTACAGCACTTTTCAGAATTTCTTCAGGGAGTTCTGCCACAGGATTTCACACTGGACATGCTAGGTCTGAGCTCTAGGTCGAATTAGAAATAATTCTTTTTTTTTTTTAAGAATTTTTATTTTATTTATTTATTTTCTTATTTCAGAACCTTTATTTGTTTATTCACCCATTTTTATGGCTGGCTCAGCCCGCCCCGATGGCAGGGCTGGCGCAGTATGTGGTGCCGGAGATCGAACCGCGGTCCCTGAAGCCGCCTAAGTTTTCCTAAGCAGGCGCTTTAGACCACTGAGCCATCCCACCAGGCCAGAAATAATTATTAATAAGAGGAGGACTGTTTAGAATTACAGCAAAGTTCAGAACACTGCTGTTGATTTTAAATTTGCAATTATAATTTGGAAAATGCAATTTCCAAATTAATGGGGGGCAAGAAAATGTGAGCAGAACACAAGAGACCTTTTGCTATTGGTCAAGCAATTGGCTGTGACTCATCCAGAATGTTTTTTTTTTTTTCTTTTTTTTTGTGGTACAGGAGATTGAACTTGGTACCCTGCACTTACTACACAAGCGCTTATTCTTCTGGGCTATCTCCCTGGTCCCTACTCCAGATGTCTGACATTGACAAAAGTCCTACAAAACACTGTACATGGTTTCAGGGTAAATCCTAAGGGGATTTGACTGATCTAGTCAGACATAAAAGTTACATTCTTATTATATGGATCTTATGTTAATTTAGTCTTAACCATCCAGCAGAAAAGTTTAACCATGAGGTATAAAAAATAAATCCATATTAATATGCTGAACTGTAAAAGGCTCAAGTCAACAGCTTTCAATTTTGCCAGCTCTGCTGATAACCCACTACTGTTATGGACTACTGGACTATATATACAACTACTCTCTCTTAGTTCAATGTGATGAAATACTTGTACTAATCATGTTTAGAAAAGTTATCATGTCTGTATCTTTCACTCTGAGCAACTGTTAGGAAGACAATACACGTTATTTTAGAAAAAAGAGGTATATCATGTCAAAATGGAAATTTAAGTCTGTCACAAGAATGTCATCATAATTACCATGATGCAATATTATCTATGGCTTTGATTTTAAATTTTTATGCACAATTATATAACTGTTGTCCATTAACATTCTAAAAATAAAAATTAAAAAGGAAAAAAAATTTTGCTGTCCTGGATCAATTTTTATCAGTTCCCACGCCCTCAACATTGCCAGTCTTTGCTCTCTCCTCTGCTCTTGGCGGAGCCAGTGCTCTGCTCTATTTTTTCTATGCTTTGTTTCCTTTCAGGTACAGGCTTTTATTGACACCAGTGAGAAGAAGAGGCTGCTGAGTTTCCTCATTGCTGCTTTCAGAGTCACCAGAGACTTGGTTGTGGCAGGGGTCTTGATGTCCCAGGGTCCCATCAGGGACTATGGAAGCACAGCACTCAGGCTGGGGGTCACACTGCCTGACTATGCAGTGAAGCCGGTCTCTCTCCCACTTTGGAAAACCATTCCAAAATACTTTATCTGTGGCTGTTAGAGTAAGGATGTGCAAACTATTTTGACACACAACTGTCTTACCATTTTTCATAAACATGTATTTTCTTCCTAGATTTAAGGCTTTGACTTTTCAGGTACTTGGGTGATAGCATATTGGCTTATCCAGTTTTAGTGTGGAATATGAGATTTTTTACATCTATTATGTATGGTCAAAATGTCTTCCAACATCTTTAAAGTTAAGTTCATAAATTTTAATTTTTTAAATTTTATTTATCTTATTTTTTTTTGTTTGTTTCAGAACCTTTGTTTGTTTATTCACTCATTTTATGGCCTGCTCAGCCCGCCCCGAGGGCAGGGCTGGTGCAGCATGTGGTGCTGGGGATCAAACTGCGGTCCCTGAAGCCGCCCAAGATTTCCCAAGCAGGCACTTTAGACCACTGAGCCATCCTGCCGGGCCCATAAATTTTAACTTTTGATACTGTCTCTTTATCCAAACAGGTGCTAATGGATTTGTGGCCACAACTCTTAATGACAGTGAAGTCTTAGTTTTGTGATTTTTTGTTTTTTGAGATAGGGTCTACGTGTTTCATAGACTGGCTTTGAACTTGGAGCAATCTCCCTGCCTCTGCTTTCCAAGGGCTGAGATTAGAAGCATGTGCTGGCATGCAGCTTCCTAAAAAACATTTTTTTTTAATTCCTTTTTAGGTGTTTTCAGACAAGGTCTCAATATGCATGCAGTTGACTGACCTTGAGTTCACTTTGTAGCTCATGCTGGTCTAAACTCTACAACAATCCTCCTTCCTTAGCCTGCTGAGTTTACAGGCATGTGCCACTACACCCAGCTTGTTTACTTTAAAATCTCATCTTTTTATTTCTACTCTTAAAGATTTACCAAAAGGTTCCAGATTGTAAAACTATGAAAGCATGATAATAAAAGGCCATTAAATTGTGGTGACATTGTGAGCTACTGGCTATGCAAATCTTTTTTAATCCAGGTAGGACTTGTGAGATTTAAGTCAGAGTCCAACCCTCTAACTGCTGGAAGGACTGGACTTTTTCTCTACAAAGGTAGCAATCTTCTAGCAATTTTGTAACACTTAAGGGTTTCCCACCAAGAATAAAGCACTTGCTTGCACGTTGTTAGATTCTCTTCTATGGTGGGTTACAGATGCTGAGGGTTCATCTTAGAGATGCTCAGTGCCCCTCTTGCATGTACAGTAAATCTTTTGCTCTGGTGGCACTGAGTATTTGCTTTGGAAATCCTTCCTTACAAATGTCAAGTTCATAGGCCTCAAGTAGATGGACTGTTTTTCAACTTGATATAACAGGCTCATGTGTTCAGTAGAAACCAGACTTCAAATTTTGATCTTCCCCAGGCAATATGATACTCTTGTGACACAGATAGTAGCAGCAGCAAGACATAGCTTCTGGTGGCCACAAGATTACAAGGGAAATAACTGACACACAGCAGTGAGCTGCGTCACCAAGCTGTGGCAGTCAGTAAATGCATGAGACACATCTTCAGATGAGTTGTTTTTTTTTTTTTTTTTTTTTTCTGTATTTAGGGCAGGGTCTACAGGAGCTCACTATGTAGATCAGACTCATAGTGATTCTCCTGTTTTCAACCGCTCAAGTGCTAGGATTACAGGCACATGCCCTGCAGGCAGTGCCAGCATGGTATGCTGGGGATTGAGCCCTGGCTGCTGCACTCTGCATAAGCAGGCACTTTACTCTGCTGAGCCATCAGGGCAGCCCAACTGGGCATTTTCAACGTACAGTGAGATTAGTGGGAGGGAACACACTGTAAATTGAGGGACATGTGCACTGTCGAGAAAAAGTAGGGCTGTGGGCATGGTTCAGGAAGAGCATGTGTGAGGCAAAGGGTTCGGTTCCCAGCACTACATAAGTAAATAGGAGTCAGTTATTTGCTCCACCATAGAGAAGTCACTACCAAGGACACCAGCAGAGTTTGGACCAAATGGCCAAGTCCAGCCTCAGAGTAACAACCAAGAAGAGCTTCAGCTGCTGCGATAGGTGGTACCTTAACATAACCAAATCTCAAAAGATAAATGTAAAACTAAAAAAGTTGATCAACTCCTCCTAGTCTCCCTGTGAACTATTTCAAAGAGTTTTTTCCAAAGAAAAAAAAATGAAACATGCAAAAGCTTTTTCTTTTTTTCCTTCACTGAATACCTCATTTTGAAAGGCATTCATCAAGTAACAAAAGGTAGATGCTATTCCTCTATCATCCACAAGTAGTATGTTACGGGGCCTGCACAAACCACTAAGAAAGCTAAAGAATGAGATGTGGCATTTCCTTTAAAATACAGTAAAGCTTCCCAAGGCAGATTTTTATCTTGATGAGATATCTAGAGATAAGCGCATGGCACTGAAGGAGAACAGGACTTTTAAGGAGCTATTTTTGTTTAGATGTAGAGTTGAGACTGGCTGATGAGTCCACTGAGGTCAAGCAGGACAGATCGATATGTACGAGTACGAGCAGAAGTGACAACTGCAGCAGTTCTTCACACAGCTGACGCATATCTTTTTTTCTTTTTTTCAGTACTGGGGATTGAACTCGGGACCCTGCAGTTGCCACAAGATGCATCTTTACAATTGGTCCATTGCAGTATGCCGATCTTTTGATACTGTTGTAGGCAGCTGATTTAGATAGAAATATGATAAAATATTATCGACAGTTAGGTCCAGGTCCTCAAGAACAACATGGAAGTGAAAATGACTTCAAAACTTTAAACACACACTACTCTACTGTGGGCCAGACCTCAGGACAAGTGTAAACAAAAACAGCTACATACTTCCCTGGGGATGGGTATCAGCGCTTCATATTCTAAGTAGGTATCACTCACCTTAAAGAGCCTAATTGAGTCACTAACCCAACCCCCAACAGAAAGAGACCCTGTTCACTATTCTTGCCTGCTTACTACATGACTCACTTCCCCATCTGGTACTGGATTTAATCTATCTTACCTGAGCAATGGTGCTTGTAATCTCATTGACTGACCATAGTTTTGTCCCACCTCATATTCACCTAAGCGAGTTCCCATGTCCTCCACCACCTTAGACCCACCCCACTGCATGGTTTTCCTCTATAAAAGTCCCTAGAAGACACAGCTTCCTGGGGAACACCCACTTGAGACCCCCATCCTGTCCGGATAGGAATTTTCTTTCCCTCAATAAATATGTTCTGCTCATTGCTTCCATTTCTTCCTAAAATTCATTCTTCCGTTTTAGAGAACACGATCTCATCCCAGGTACTTTCCAGGTCTGGAGTTTGAGTTTTCCCTGCATCAATACCTTTGAGAAAAGCACAGTTGTACTTTAATACAGTATCTGCAAAAGACATAAATAAATGTGATGCAAATAAATGGCCAGCAACTGACAACTCGGTAACTATTTGAATAGTTACATAGTTTAGAAATAAGTTCTCATATAATCTGTCATATAAGTTTGTCACCTGCACATGCACACCATTGATTAACAATACAAACAACCCATAACAGTGTCTATTGGTCAGGAGGACATAACCTGCTTTACTTGTGACTCAGTGAACATCTTATACCAAAAGGAACCTTGAAAACTTGATCCTGCTGGTCAAGGGGGAGTCCAAGGGCAACACCTGGCAACGTTGAAGCTCTCCTGACCATGGCAGGAGGGAAGGAACGGTAGATCATGCTACAGCTGCACCCAATGGGGGTGACAGCTATGCTATGTGGCAGTCATGCTTTCCAGCTGAATAAATGTGACATTTGCCAACACTAAAGAGGCTCTAGAGGGCTACCTACTTTGTCACCATGATAGCAGCACTCTGAATCTGAACAACTAGAAGTTCAACATCTGCTGTTTCCAAGTGGACTGAAGATTTAAGGTAAGGCTCTGTCATGGCTGAAGAGGAGTGTCCTCTGGAATTGCCTTGCACGTGCCATGGAGAAGGTCCATGATGAGTGCACAATATCTGACTTGCTACATTATATTCACAATCCCAAAGAAATTCTGTTTCCACCAGAGCAGATCTTTGGCTCATTATTCCAGCTCTTCCTTTGCCAGTAGGATTTATTCTGCCCCAGAGAAAAGATGTGTAGTGTTGCTTTAAAAGCTCTATACATGAGGAACTTTCATTTTCTTGGGGATTGGCAGTGACAGGACTTGGTAGCTTGACAGGAAAGTTCAAGGGGCCTTCCAGCATAAGTGCTTCAATGAAGACAGAACACTGGGGGCAGTCCAGAACTGCACATGACCATCTCTTGTCCCTGTGGCACTAACTCCACCACATGGAAAAGATATGCAACAAACACCATTGGTCACAGGAACAGATGCAATCAGAGCTTTCAGTTCCAGAGTCCAGATCCTGAGGAGCCTTCATCTGCCACTGTACCAAGATACAAGCCATCAGGAGAGAAGCACATAGATCTCAGTGAGCTCATGAGGACATTGCTGTCGTCCATGGTTGGGTTTCAGCTCAGTGTGGTGGAATGATCTCAGCTTTTCCCCAGTGTAGGGGTCCCACATAATCACGGTGGTGTCATATGAAGCTGTGGCAAGCAGGACAGAGTCAGGGGAGAAGTCACAAGACACAACACTGCCTTGGTGGACCTCTAACTTCTGGATAAATGTGTAGGATCCCATACTCCACAGAAAGACTGACTTTTCTTCTGCTGCAGAGCAGAGCATGCCACAGTCTGGGGAGATGGAGCAGTAGTAAACCCACTGTAGGTGGCCAGATAACACCTGTATCTGTTTATCATATTTATTCAGGTCCCAAATGTGAGGATTCTTATCCCATGATGCAGAGACCAAAATCAAACTACCACTGGGTGTGAAAGTCGGATCTCTCAGCACCTTTGTGGCCTGAAAGGTTCAACAGCACAAGTCTGTCTGTACCTCCCAAATCTTGACCTGCCAATCATTGAGTCCTGTGGCAAGGATCAGACAAGAGATGTCTGGCACTTATGCATGGTGGCATGCCTAGACCTCCCAGCTGGATGGAGAAGGCCAAGGACTGAAGGTCAAACCCCAAAAAAACAGTCCAGTGTCTTCTCTTTTGGGCACCCATAACCTTTTGTATTGCTTTTGCTGCTTCGAGTTTTGGCTTCAAACCCTTTACAGATGAACTGCTCCTCCAGGGGCCAGACAATCAGCTTGACAATGCAGTGTCCATGAGGCCAGGTGAACTAGGAGCCTTCAGGTGAGAAAGCCACATTCTGGGTATCAGGGCTCAACTTCCAATCAAACAAATAGGGACTCTGAGGCTTGAGTCCTGCCAGCAGCAGTGGTTCCTCTCTGGACGCCATGGAGGACTAGGTCTGCGTGGCAAGTGGCAAGCGCCTCAGGCCTCTGGGCCACAGGCCTTCATGCTTCCCCTGCATGACCTGCCCCACACTGGTCCCAGCCCCCACCCCAACATGGGCCCCAATGCTGCCTGGGCCCGGGTCCCCACCTTGCTGCCATCCAAAGAGACCATCAGCTGCTTCCCATCACATGGTGCTGGAGCGGGCACAGGCTTCTTTTTAAATTTTTTATTACATAAATATTTTATTTAAAGTATTCAAATTTGAACATATGAGTGGGTAATTGAATTTTGTAATCTCATTCCAGATTTAAAAACATATGGAAGAATATATTTATAATCACGCAAATCATTTAAATCTGATTTTAGGCCATAATGGAAATAGAACTGCCTTGATTTAGGCAGGTAATAAAATATTATATATTTGTCAATATCACTAAATTCTCTTCTTAAAAAAAATCAACAAATTATGTCTGGGTAAAAGATCTCAGTCCTAAGAATCTGCAAAAGATTTATCACACTGAGGATAGCAATGTGTAACACGAAAACTATGCATAGAATGCCTGTCATTGTGGCCTTTTAGATGTGTGCTGCTTCTAATGTAATTTCAGTTGCTGCTGTACTTTCTATCTCAAGTAAGTGGTTGGCTTACAAGAAAACAAAAATGGTATAAATGAGAGTAAGAGACTAGGTAAAACACCAAAGAATTGACAGGCTACAATTTTGTACATACTTAGATTTCTAAATCCTGTGTAAAAATATATAACTGCCTTTATCATACTCTATAGAGGTTTATTAGAATATCAATGATTAATAGACAATACCAATTCCAAGTTAAGCCTAAGATGTTTGATACTCAGAAAGACAATGATGTTAAGCTCAAGTATCTGTTATAGAGTAATAGTATCACTAAGCTTTTCTTCTGGAGGGTTAAGTGTATAAGTTTATAGACCAAAAATTGGAGAAAAAGAAGGGCTATAAGGATAGCCAATATTTTGGCCCTCGCCCTTCAAGGTCAGTGAAGATTCAGGACATAAGAAAACCTGTGCTGTAACATCCTATAATTCAGTGGTTTCCCAAATTTTCTGTTCAAGGAGATTATGGGGCTACAGAGACAAGGGCTTGAGGATATACAGTGTACCTAAGCAGAGTCACCTAGAAAGAAAACATTCTCTTGGGCTTTCACAGAGAGCAAATTGGTCAAGCAATGGCCATGACTCATCCAGATGGCTGACACTGACAACAGTTCTGTACATGATTTCAAAGTAAACCCTGAGAGGATTTTACTGACCTTGGGAGATACAAAAGTTGCATGTTTTGGTATACAGATCTTGCTTTAACTTAACCTTAACCACCCTGCAGAAAAGTTTAACCACAAGGCTTAAAACGTAAAGCTAGATTAGTATGTTCAGCTGGAAAAGGCTTAAATCAACAGCTTCCATCATTGCCAGCTTTGCCAATAACCCACTGCAATTATGGAACATTGGATTATGCATGCAACTACTTTCTCTTAGTTCATTGAGGAGAAATGTTTTTATACCAATAACAATTAGAAAAATTATCATGTCTACATTCTGTGCTGCATATAACTCCTTGGAGGACAACAATATAGATTGTATGAAATACTGAAAATGTACTAGTAAAATGTTTTGAAACTGTCACATTGTTATTTCTCTTTTTTGTGTAGATTTAATTTTATTTTAAAGAGTAAAAACAGCAGAAATATAGAAAAAAACTGTAACAAGTAAAAGTACATATAGTACAGAATTTCAAAGCAAGAAAAATTTAACAATGATTGCATTACATATTTTCATCATCAAATCAATTTAGATCAATAGACATAGGTGTGTAAGACTGATCAAACAAATAAACATTAACACTTTCAATTAATATTAATTTTTTGACTCTTCCAAATCCATTTTGTATTTAAGTCACTCTTCAAAAAAAAAAAAAAATGTATATGGGTTGAGGATGCAGAAAACACAAGGTCCTGAGATTGATTCCTGGTACCACCCAAAATTAATTAATTAATTAATACTTTTGAGCCCTTAAACTAGGGAGACTATATGATATTTGAATATGTAGGTCTGGTTTATTTCACTTATGAGTTGTCTTAGTTACTTTTTACTCATTGCTGGGACAAATACCCGACACTCAAAATGAAGGAAGCAAAGGTTTATTTAGCTCACAATTCGTGGAGGTTTCAGTCCATATTCGGCTGGCCCAAGGCTGAGTGGAACAGAGCAGAGAGCATCCGGTTCATGGTGGCAGAGCAGCAGCAAAATGGTGACAGAGGCAGCCAACCAAACACGGCAGCAGAGCAACAGCTCTAGTCTGTCTCTCTGTCTCTCTTTATATTCCTATCAGGCTTTCTGCCTTAGGATATCTGCCCTAGACTACACCCATAGTCCCAGCCCTACTCAGACCGATAAACCCATCAGTACTAAAACATATAATCCCAGTGACCAATGCTGTCCTTTTTTCCATCAGAAACCTCTTTAGCCTGGTCTTTACAGGCAGGCCTTCTGTCAGTCTTCTGGTCTAAGCTCTGACCAGAATCGTCCAAGCTGAACAGCTGAAGCCGTTCTAGTGCTTTGTTTTTAGCCAACATCTCTGAACCTTTCCTGTCTCTTCCCGTAAACTATAACCAAAAGCTTGCCTCTAGGAATGATCCCTTCCATTTCAATTTCATTGAAGAGGTTTAGGAGTATTGGGATTATGTCTTCTATAAATTTCTTGTAGAATTCACTGGTAAATTCATCAGGTCCTGGACTTTTCTTTGTTGGTGGGCTTTTTATTACATTTTGTGTTTCATTGACTGTTATTCAGTTATTGAGAGTTCTTACATCTTCTTGATTCCATTTTGGTAATTTATACTTTTCTACAAATCTGTCCATTTCATCTGTGTCTTCAGTTCTGTCAAAGTAAAGATTCTCAAAGTAGCTATTTATGATCATCTGAATCTCTGCTGGGCCTGTAGTAATTTCACCCTTTCATTCCGTATTGCTTGAATTTGATTCCTTTCTTTCCTCTTTTTGATGAGATTAGCTAGAGGCTTATCACTTTTATTTAATCTTTAAAAGAACCAGCTTTTTGATTAATTAATTCTTTGTATAGTTTCCTCTGTCTCAATTGAATTAATTTCTGCTCTGACCTTTATAATTTCCTTGCGTCTTGGATGTTCAGATTTTATTTTCCTGTATATCTCTTTGAAACTCTTTCATGTGATCTGTTTCTTTCCTATATTGCTCTGTCAGGGAATTCATCATTTTTTGTTCTCCTCTAATTTTTTATCAATATCTTCTTTAATATTATTTAATTTTTTCATTATAGTTATCCTTTCTCTTTGTAGTTCAGAAATTATTTCTACTCTGTTCTCCTCTTTACCTTTCTGCATTTGTTCCCCTACTTTAGATGCTATTAATTTAGACATATCTTTTTTTACTTCAGGGGTTATTTCTGTTCTGATTTCTTCTATACATTTCTGAGATTGTTTTTCCATTTTAGATTCAATTAATTCTTGCATTTCTTTTTTATTTCAGATGTTATCTCTGATCTGAGTTGCTCTATATGTTTCTGTACTGTCTACCTCAGATTCAGAGATATCAGCTGCATGATTCCCATCTTCTTCCATGATAGCGTCTCCTGTATTTCATTTGGGTGAGCTCGGGCCCTGAGATTGCATCTTACTCCTTGTCATTATCATTTTGTATGGCAGTGATCTCCGCACTTTCATGCAGTTATACTGTTAGTCCTATGGGAGTTTGGTCTGGATCCACCAAGCTCATTCCCCTCCAGATGTGCCTGGCTGCTGTGAGGCCCTGGAGTCGGGACTGTGGATGGAGTCAGAGTTCTGGAATTGAGCAGTCAAGCAGGTGCACGGGCCCGATGGGATAGCGGATGGTTTTGGGAGCGGAGCTCAGGCAGGAAGAGCCCAGAAATGGTGGTAGATGCGTGGCCCAGATGGGATGCTGGATGGGTTTGGGACTGTAGCTCGGGTAAACCTGAATATAATTCTTAAAGTACTTCTAAATGTTTCAATAACATCATCATAACAATGAACATACAAATTGGTAAAAGGACATTGTTTTTAATAGTTATATTTGAACATAAGTCGCTGTTATAGTTTGTATTTATTTGTTCCCCCAATTCTGCATGTAGCCATGGAGTAGATTCTAGAGTTTGTAATTAAATAATGAACTAATGCTGGCATTATAGGTGTGCGTGGTACATCTGCCCTGGGATAGATGAGCTGCATATGATGTAAGGGAGGAAGAGAGGCTTGCTAGCTGCTGCAGCTGCTGTTCCTCCCTTTGCTTTTTGCTGTTTTCTACCAGCATGAGCTGCTGCTCTTTGCCCTAGGAATTGGCTGTGTATGGCCTGCAATCTCCACTAATTGTGAGCTGAATAAATCTTTCTCTCTAGGTGTTGGCCATTTTGTGTCAGCAATGAGAAAAAAGTAACCAAGACAGGCACCACAGACAATATTCACACATTTTTAAAGTATATTTTCCTATCATCATCCTTTTCTCCAAGACTGAAAGTTATTAAAAAAACAGTAAGAGACAGGCAGAGAATCGATGTGACTGAGTGTAGGATTTCCTTCCTGGCTTTTGTCTTGTTCCAAGAAGTTAATATTTGTAATTTCAAAGATATGTTATTGGAATCCCATCAGGTAAATTCCAATCCACCACTCCCAGTGCAACCCATGGTGAAAGTAAGGACAATAAAACATATTTACAATTATTTGGGAGCCAAAGGACTTTAAGTCCAGCCATGAAGATGGCTTTCCAGAACAAGGTGACTAATGCAGGGCCACACTTAGGTTTTATTCAGTGGAGGAGGAGTGGCTTGAGGAGGAGTGGATGAGAACTGTAGGCATTAGTTGAGTACAGTGAGCTGAGGTAGGTATGTGGCTTGCATTTACCTGTGCCATATGCAGGAGGATATACAGAGAAAGCAATTTGCGTTATGCTATTGAGATAGTACCTAATGTTTGGGGGATGATTCTTCAGCTCTGATGTGTAATCTTCCAAGCCCCAGGAAGTCATAGCCTCTATCTCAAGACTCTATCCTAGCCAATAATGTGGAGCATTGACTCTGTCCTGTCTCAACTCAGCTCACATTAAAGAATAGCAGGTGTGGGTTGTCAGGGAAAAATGCATGCCACCTTCAAAAACTACCACCAGGATCTCAGCTAAAGCAATGTTCATTGCTTATACAATTAAAAGGGTAAAAAGAAATCCTAACCAGCTGTGTACATATCAATACAAGGAAATGAGGTCAGCCAAAATGGAGACAATCACTCTTCTTTCAAGGAAAACTGCTTAGGTGGTTGTTATTGTTTATGTCTAGTTGTCCCCCCAAAGCCTCATGTAGTCATTGGGCAGGGACTTCTATAGCTTGAGACTTGATTCATGAGTCACTGGGATTATGTGTTTTAGTACTGATAGGATTATCAGTCTGAGTAGGGCTGGGACTATGGGTGTGGTCTAGGGCAGATATCCTAAGGCAGAGAGCCTGATAGGAATATAAAGAGAGACAGACTAGAGCTGTTGCTCTCTGCTGCCATGTTTGGTTGGCTGCCTTTGTCACCATTTTGTTGCTGTTCGGCCACCATGAACTGGATGCTCTCTGCTTTGTTCCACTCAGCCTTGGGCCAACCGAATATGGACTGAAACCTTCACGGATTGTGAGCTAAATAAACCTTCCTTCATTTTGAGCATCCGGTATTTGTCCCAGCAACGAGGAAAAAGTAACTAATACAGCTGCACAATAGAATTGGTGATAGAAAATCATAGGAAACTGACTACAGTGAAACCAGGCAAAAGGCAGGTTTATAAACATTCTAAACCCCTGTATTTATCCATCATTTTCACAGTCTTTCATCCACTAAGGAATGTTTCAAACAAAAGATTTCATCTTTTCTCTTATGCCTTTTACAGGTATTAATTTGTCATACACTCTTGGGTTCTTACATGGTATCTAGATGACATATGGTTACTTTACTATCCTGATACTTATCCGTGGAAAAATATCTCTTTGCAGATTATAAAGTCCTTACTCAGCCTAAACAGATGACTTCTTTCCTCCAATGTGGATGGCTGTCATATTTTCCAGCCAGGACCTATACCTCTCATAAGGACTGATGAAAGTATAGATGCCAATTCAGCCTAAGAACCTGATGCAAATATCTACCATACATCCTATTCTCATGTCAGCCTTCTTTATTGTCCATGCCATGTAATTTGAGCTATCTTGTGATATACACTTTCATCCATTCAATCTGCTGTCATTCATATGGCTTCTGTGGGTATATACCTTTTTCTTGAGATCTAAATGACCCCTTTAGTTTCCCTACATAACTTACACATTGATAGATTCTTATATACAGATGAGCCTTATGGCCCCTAATGCTTCTTCATTACAACTTTACAAATCGAACTGGAAATACAATAAAGAATTCTCCATATCATCCTCTCTACAAAGTTAACGTGAATAGGACAAAAGATCTATAAAAATGTGAAAAAAGACAAAGAAGCACAGATGAATGGGAAGCTAAGAGTGCTCAACTGGTTGCAGACAGACTTGTGCTTGAGGACTGGCTTGCTCAGGATCCCCTCCAGCTGTCTGCAATTAAAGTTGGACACCCCAGTGGACTGGACAACTCCTGCAACTTTACACTTCTATATGACTTTAGGAAGAAAGACTGAAAAATAATTTGTGCTAGGGACCAAATGTTCATGTGTGATGTATAGCTGAACAATACTGTTCAAAAGAACACTGTCAAGAAATGAAAATAAAGCTAAATTGAATTGGTACTACAGAAATAATGGAGGAAAGTAATAACAGCTAGAAAAATTATGTTGTTTTCCTTAGGAAATCAGAGATACTACATAGAGCAGCAAAGATGGTTGTCTTTGCTTTTCCTGTTTTCTTATATTGCAGTAATATAATTCTGCCCACCATGTCAGCAGAACACCCTTTGTAAGTGTCCTGAATTTCTGATCCAGTAGTGCACAGTGAAGGTTTAAAGGTAGACTTGTGACTTGATCTTGGTCTCTACTCTTTCACTCTCTCCCCCTCATTTTTCCTCTCCCTATCTTCCTACCCCCATCCCTTCTCCTCCTTCCAGGTACTCACATCCCAAGTGGCACACAGATCCACTATAATAATTATTTATTTTCCATGTTCGCCTATTGGATTAAGCTCCTTCCATGGCTAGAAGAGAAGCAGTCACTAAACCCATTTCATTTCTCTACCCAGTTCTATAATCTTTGGTAGTTCTAGTATTGGTATACTCATTTCTCCATAAAATAAATGGAGAAATATTTCAGAGTTATACTTCCAAATAAACTTGTTTGTGGTCTTTTAAGAGTTCCGTGAGTGTGTGTGTGTGTGTGTGTGTGTGTGTGTGTGTGTGTGTGTGTGTGTGTGCAGAGTCTCACTACACAGCTTGGACTCAGTGATCCTTCTGACTTCTTTCTTCCTAGTGCTGGGACTGCAGGGGTGTACCACCACACTGTCTCAGTGCACCTAGGGGCAAGAAATGGAACCCTGGTCCCTATGCTTGCCTAAGCAAGCGCTTAATCTGAGCTATATTGCTAGCCCTGGGTTGTGGTCTTTTAAAGAATGTTTTAGACAAAAGATTTCACTTTTTCTTTTACTTTTCAATGTGTTAATTTATTATGGGCTCTTAGGTCCTTATATGGTATCTAGATGATGTAGTGTTACTTTCTTATCACCACACCTATCCCTGGAAAATATATCTTTACAGATTACAGAGTCCTTACTCAGATTAAAAAATCCATGTTAATCTCTAGCCCTGAGTATGTGAATTATCAAAATCCATGCCTGTAAGTCAAGATGATTAATCCATCATGTTTTTGCTATTGTTCTCTCTTTTTCTTTAATTACTTTAGCATTTTTTTCCTGCATAAGAAAAACATAGGGTAATAGAAAGTGAAACTTACAAAGGAAAAGCAATTAGTACTCTGGAATGGAAATGACTTCTCAAAGTAAACTTTAACCGTTTTGAAATGGAAAACGAATTTAGTTTGAAACAATAATGTTAAGTGAAGTAAGTCAGATACACAAGCTCAACTATCCCGTGGCTTCTCCTGAATAAGAGATACAACATATAAATAAAGTGCAAAATATAAGATGGACAGTAAGAAATAATGAGATAAATGTTTAGTATATGAGAAAGGAACCAAGACAAAGACCGAAGGAGTCAAAGAAAATGGGACTTGGAAAAGTGGGAGGAGACTGTGATGTATTCTCTACAGGCACTAAGTACCCACCTGGAATGTGATCATCGTGTACTAACAACATCTCTAAAAATAGCACTCTGGAATGCCGAAATGCAATGAATACATGAAGAATATAATCATTGCATACTACAAACGTGCCAATATAAAATACAAAAATATGTTTATCCAAAGGCAAAGAAAGGAACTTCGACAGACAGTGAGCAAATAACCAACAAAATAAAAATCAGCCATAAATGACTGTGGATTCTGGAATTGCACAGAGTGTCCTAGCATTAGGAGAATCTGCTAGAGTCCCTTTTAGGACAGGCAATCAGAGTCAGCACAAATTTCAGAACACAAAAAGAAAGAATGATCTTTCATTTATTTTTACTTTTTTAAGGATGGTGGATGTGGCTTATTTTCAGGAGTGTACTGTGAACTGTTTCTTACTAAGGCATAGAATTAAATATTCTGGTGAGAAAATATGCATCAAAGTAGAAGTGATACTTCAAGTAAAGCACCCCTTTAAACTTTCTTTCAAATTCTTTCTTTCTTTCTTCTTCCTTTCTTTCTTCCTTTCTTTCTTTCTTTCTTTCTTTCTTTCTTTCTTTCTTTTTTTTCTTCCTTGTATTTGGTACAGGGTCTCAATATGCAGCCTGAACTCATAGTGATCCTCCTGTTCTCTGCCTCCAGGATTACAGGTGTGTGCCACAATGTCTGGTCTCCATGGCCTGCTCAGCGTGTACGGTGGAAGGGTCAGCATGGCATGCAGTACTGGGGATCAAACCCAGGTTTCTGAGCTTGTCTGAGCAGGTGCTTGGTCCCCTAAACTATCTTGCCAGCCCTCCTTAAAGTTCTGTGTTCTGTACTTCCCTGTCTTTAAATTTTTCCATGCCAGATTGCCAATGGGTATAAAAAGTGAAACATGGGGAATAAACTTAATAATCTTCACTTATTCTAGACAACAAATACACTGAGTTTGGTACAATTCCTAATGTTGATCATTGCAAAGTAGGATCTGGCCTTTGTTTTGTTAGGCATCATTATTTTTAAAATGCTAAAAGCCATAGCACAGTCTATGTTTTGGGTAGTAGATTGAGCTCTATGTAATGTGATTATTTTTTACAAAAAAAAAAAAAAAAAAAATGAAGTCATAGAATTTAAGAAACTTATACTATATAACACAGCCAATAACTAAATAACAGAGATTAAACGCACTCAGTATTATCTGCTAGGGTAGCACTCCTGGATGCTATGCTTCTCCTCATATATTGCGTGACAGTTCTGTGCACTGTTCCTTGTCAGTTGGTCTAGTGATTAGAAGGGAAACAAAAATACAGAGTCCACAGGTAGTATTAAAGACAAAAGTCTCTCTAGGCCCTTTTAAGAATAATTTTCATTAACTAATTTTCATGAGCCTTTCAGAGCAAAGGTCCTATTTGCATATAATATAATAGGGACTTGACAAAACCCAGAGAAACCTACAGTAATGTATTCATAGAAATCAGAAAAGGAGACATTTCCAGAATTTATTTCACATCCACCAATGTAGCCATGGTGTGTGCTCCTTATTTACATAACTCAAAATTTTTGTATAAATTGACTTTAAAATTTACATAATGCATAAAGTATATATAAATTTATAGAAACATAATCTAACCAGTTTTTAAATTGGCAATCATGCAGACAGAAAAAGTTAAATGAATGGATAACACAAGTTACCTACCTTCATGGACACAGGGAAATGAATAAGGTAGAGGTCCACATAGTGAAATTGAAGTTTTCTCAGTAAGCTTTCTAAACAGTATTGGACCAGCTCTGGCCAATGAAAGGTACACCAAAGCTAGAAAGATGAAAGAATAAGAAACTTTATAGATGAACATATTAATGTTATTGATCATGTCCCTAAAATCGAAATATTTTCTACTGCTTAGGACTCATGATCACAGAGGAAAAATATTCATTTCCATTGTGACTTTCTCTGTATCTCATCTATTCATGTAAACTCTATTAGATGTTCAGTTGTTATAGTAAATACAATGAATAATAGATGAAAATCACTTGCAAGATCAAAATTTAATAAAGTGGTCATTTTCTGAGTTTGTATGTCTCAGAAAATGACAAAATAGTTTACTCTCAGTTCAATGAGAAGAAATATTTGTACTAATAGTGTTTAGTAAAGTTATCATGCCTGCATCTTGTACTCTGAACAACTACTATGAAGATAGTATACATTGCATTAATTATTATGGCTGTCTCATAGCATGTTTTGAGATTGTCTCATTGTTATTTCTTTCTTATTAAAATTAATAAAACTTTTTAAAAGATACCATTATCAAGCCTTTGCAACAGCTAAATTTAAATAATAGTAATAATAATATCAAAGACTGCAAGAATATAAAGAAACTGAATCATCCTCACTTCTCTTTGGGCAATGTAAAATATTATGGCCGTTGTAGAAAAGTAACACTGTTTCTTTAAAACACCAAACATGCAACTGCCATGAGACCTAGAAATTGCACTTCCTGTAATTTATCCCAGAGAACTAAAATCTTATGATCCCCAAAACCTGTGCACGAATGTCCATAACATCTTTATTGTAATACCCAAACATTAGAGGAAACCAGATGTCTTTCAATGGGTAAAAAGTCACACAATGGTGATATAAGCAACAAACTGAATAGCTCTCTGAGAAATACTGAGTGAACAAAGAGAAGTATTTTGTAATCTCAATCATTTGAGAAATTGAAGAAGAAAGACCTTGAGTTCAAGGCCGGTCTGGGCAACATATTAAGAGCCTGCCTTAAAAAACAAAAATACAAAAATGAATTCACAAAAGAGTTCCTGCTGCTATGCAAATTATCCTATAAATAAAAACATATTTAAATAAAATGATAAAATACAAAAAAGGAAATGACAAAATAGATCAATAATATTGTCTCAAACATTTAAATAAATTGGGAAGAATTAGTGTAAAATATTTGAACTTTTAATGTATGACATCTAGTAAAGGGCAATTTAGTAAAATCTTATTAGACACAAAAGGAGTAAGTAGTAAAATACTGTTCTCTACTGTTCACCATTAAGAAATGATAAAGTTGAAAGTTGATATTCAGACTGTTAACCAGATGTAAGACTTCTCTATTATGATGAAAGAAGCTATAGTCTAATCAAAGTCTGTCTGCAAACATAGCTCATGCTAAATCACACTGCTTCGAGTCACAGCTCAGATACTAACAAATCTTTATGTTACAGTTAGAAGTGTGAAAACAACAATAAGAAAACCATCATCTTCTCTATTTTTGTCAGCAGTGAATGTTATGCATAAATATGTGTGTATTGACCCATACATATTCATTAACCATTAATATCAAGCAAATATTACTTCAAATTCTTTTTCGGGGGGGCAGGGACTGGGGTTCAAACCTACGACCTTGCACTTGCCAGGAAGGCACTTGTGCCATGGAGCTATCTCCCTGGCCAGCCAATATTACTTCAATGCATCTCATTTCCTTAAGTGTCACACTTCCATATCATTATGCATGTTACCTATAAAGTATAAAATATGTCTTTTCTCTTTGCTGTGCCATGTGTAATCTTGTTCTGAATAGCGAGTCCCACCTACTCCTCATTTTGGTACAAATAAGCATTGTCAATATGGTGGAAGCCAGTATTGACAGTTAATTTCGTGGTCTCTATATCCATACTCTTGGGCACCTAGAGAAATAATTAAAGGTAGCACTTACAAACCCACACAATATAGATTTCTAGAATAAGCACACACACGCACACACATGCATGCACACACGCACACATCTTTCCCTCCTGTTTTGAGTTCGTTGTGCATTTCTGATGAACACCTGTTAGGTTGACCAAGTCTTCCTCCTACATAATATATTTAGGTTATTACAAGGGTCTCTGGTCTCTGACAATTAGTGGTTGTTTGAATATAGAAGGGCTCAAGTGTTATGTTTACATAGAATGATGTGTTGGAAGGAATTATAGGACTGACACATATTATTTCATTTTATGGTTTTCTTATTTTATTTTATTTTTCCCATTCCAGGTATCGAACCCAAATCTTTGCACTTGCCAGGCAGGCTCATATACTACTGAGTTATCTCCCTGACCCTTGAGCACATATTTATATCAATTGCTAATGTTCTTTCAGTGAGGCAATAGAATTATCAGAAAATGAGCATGAGATAAAATATAAGAAAAAAACATTTCCCCCAGGAAATAAAATATCAACACAATAAATTTTCATATACTGAATATAGAGGACATGTGGGGAATTAGTTTTATAGGAAAAGCTCTTTGGAAACATATTCTCTGGTTCTTTCCCTGAGTTCATGGTTATAGAAATTGCTCTGCTAAAGCACTGCAGTATTCCCACAGTTGTTATCATGAATACACATTTGCTACTATTTGAACAAGTAGTTGAAGGACAAATATTTTTCTTATCAGCTAGAATAGTGACATATCAAAGTTCCCAGGGGTCACTAAGGGACCAATTTGAAAGTGAACACTTTAATGTTAAGCAGAGTGCTATATTAAATTTTGTAAACAGCCATTTTCTAGCTGCAAAACATTAGGAAATACTAGCAGCAGACATCTCTACTAAAAATGTAGATTCACGTGCAATACACTGTGCAATTGCATTGAGTGATATTAATGTTATCCTTTAAAATTAACGCAATTGTTTCAGGTATGTTATAATTAGAAGAAACTTTAAAATTGCTGGTTTTTGTAGCATATTCCTAGAAACTTTTGCCAGTGATCAAACTATGAGAACTCTATCATTGTTACAAATTAGGGTAATGAGTTGAAGTAAATTACTTTTCAAAATGAACTAAAACTATGGGGCCGGCGGGATGGCTCAGTGGTCTAAAGCCCCTGCTTAGGAAAGCGTGGGTGGCTTCAGGGACCACGGTTCGATCCCCGGCACCACATGCTGCGTCGGCCCTGCCCTCGGGTGGGCTGAGCCGGCCATAAAAATGAGTGAATAAACAAACAAAGACTCTGAAACAAGAAAAAAATAAAATAAAAATTATTTTTAAAAAATGAACTAAAACTAAGTATAGGACTGTGTCTTCTGGTACACTTTTCATATGCCCTTTCACCTGACTTTCTTAGGTGTCGGGCAAAGTTTTATCATGGCCAAAAGAAAACACTCAAAATTGTTTTCCATAAGGCAGTTATTATGAGTGATAATTTTTGTATTTTCCTCCTTAGATGGCAAACAAATTACAATATAAAGGAAATACATTAACCTGTGTAATTGGGAGGCCACTATCGTATCAGTCAGGCAACTGGGCCAATACAATCAGTAGATGATTGCATAACCAAACCAAATGTCAGAATATCTAGCAAAATTTATGGAAAAATCTATCCTGCAGTACCAGAACCAATAAGCGGAGCTACCCATAATTATTCAGAAATGTGTTGCTGGGCATGCAGATCACCTCCCACTCATCCTATGTCTACTTCCTTTGAGTTGCCAATGCCAACGACACTGTTGTTACTTCATTGGGAGTATGGGTGCCAAATACCAGTGCAGTCATGAAGTGACCATGACTCAGTTCCACACCCTGCTGTTTGGAATTCACTGCTGCTGCACCTCTGATTAAACAGATTCTACTTCCTGTTTGAGTGTCACAGGCACTAAATAGAAAAGGTCATACATAGTTCAACCTATGAAATTTACCAGTAGACCTTTAGAACTTTAAAACTCATTATTCTAGCAGATAAGGACAATGTCCATCCTTCAGCTCACAGACCTCATTCTTAGTTTCCTTTTATTGTACATCCTCCAAATCCTGAGATTCTGAGGAGGTGGTTTGGAATGCCATAAATGTCCTTTTAGGACTTAGTTTGTTAGATTCATCCCTGCTGTAGAGCATTGGAAAGTTTAAAGAACCAACATTCTTGATATTCCAGGGAGCACATTCATGTAGGGGGTCTTGAGGGGGTGCAACCTTACCATAATTATGCTCCACAGAAGCTCCTTGCTCTGTTTTTGTCCTTTTTGTTATGCTAGCATTTACATTTGAGAGTGAGGGAGGCAGAGGTCTTCAAAAGGTCTCGTGTGCAGATTTATATTTGTGTGGAAGCTGCTCTTAAGGTTTAGCAATATCAGCAGTTGAAGCTGATCTGTTTAAATATTTCTTAAACTCTTCTGAGTCTGATTGCAATGGTTCCAAAGCTAAGGAAATTAAACTACAAAGAGATCATACATGAAGAGGGATTGGTTTTGGTGAGCACAATGCAGCAGCCTCATAACTTGCTTCCAAACTTTTAAGTTTAAAGCAGCCTTTCCACTAGGCTGAAACTAACAACAATGCTTTTTTATGAGGGAAAATAATTCCTTGAAACTCTTAAATTTCATCCCACTCCCCAACTCCCCCCTAGCCCCCCACCTTCAGTCCTTTGAGTAACATCCAAATAAGATGGACATACTCATTTTCTACTGACGCAGAGTTTCCCATTACTCTGAGCTTTTACCTGTGGTCTTGCCTACTCTGGGCATACTTTTCCTGTGCAGTCAGTCCTCTCTTAACTCACTCCTGGTCATCTTCCATGTCACAGGTTGCATGCCACTTGTTGTATGCTATGAGTCGGTGCCAAAAGAAACGACCAGAAGACCCGATGAATAAAACTTCGGAGGCCTGACTGAGGTCTCTCTCAAAGAGAGCTCAGAGCCTCAGAAATATCTCTTGGGAGGCTGTAAACAGGTGGATCATTATGTGTCTTATCTAATAGTGAGATTCTGAACATCCTATAGACCCTTCCCTAAAATAAAAGTAATAATAAATAATTTTTAAAAATACTTTTATTGAAGGATAAAAAACAGGCTAAGGAATGTGCACCACTACTTTAATAAATACAGGTTACAAATCACCATGTCTTCTACCATTTACCTAACATTAGGTTCACATGGATGCTAACAGATAACACTTCAAGCAGTGAAGGAGACAACCATTAACATCCCAAGCAGGGGATCAAAGAACAGGGCACCTGCAGGAGAAGCTGCCCTCTGCAACCTTGAATCTCAGCTTTCTGGGATTTCCAAGTAACAGAAAGCGACCCTCCCTGGGCTCTGTTTATTGTACCCTGCTTCTAGGGATAATAATTGGTCTTCGGTCTCATCTCTATATAACTATAGGTAGGTTTTATTTGTTTTTTTAAACAAAAAGTAAAGCCAGATTATTATACTGAGCATAACAGCTCAAGTCAAAAGCTTCTGACATAGCCAATTCTGCCAATAACCCACTACTGTTATGGAATATTGTACTATGTATGCAACAACTTTCTGTTAGTTCAATGAAAAGAACTATTTGTCCCAATAGTGTTTAGAAAAGTTATCATGTCTGCATCTTGTACTCGGAACAACTACTATGAAGACAACAATGTGTATTGTACTAATAAAATAAAAGGAATTTTGCCAGCTTGTGATTAAGGTTTAATGTTCCTGTATAGCACTTTGAATCTGCCTCATACATTCTATTATTTTCCTATATTGTTCATTCAAGGATTTCATCATTTTTCTTTTCTTCTCTGTTTTTTATCAGTGTCTTCCTTAAGACCACTTAGTAATTCTTTTATTATAGGTATTATTTCTTTTTTTACTTCTAAAATCATTTCTGATCTGATTTCTTATATACTTTTTGGCAATTGTTTCTTTACTTTGGATGCTATCATTTCAGAGATTTCAGGTGTGTGATTTCCAGTTTCTTCTATGCTATTGTCTCCTGTATTTGATCTGGGTGGGCTCGGAGCCTGAGAGTACATTTTATTCTTTGTCTTTGTCATTTTGTATAGTGCTGTCTTCTGATCTTTGGTGTAGACTTTGGTAGAGTTCTTATCTTAGCATCAGATTTGACTCTACCAAGTTCAAATTCATCCAGGTGGATGTGTCTGGGGTCTGTCTGCTGAGCTCCTCTTTTTCCTGCTGCAGCGTCTGTAGGTGGACCTGCTGTGCCACTCTGGCAAGATGTTCTGCTCCTAGATCAGCAGGACGAGTCTTATCTTTAGTCTCCCTGCAGGGAGTTCTATAGCGGTTTTCCACACTGCCTGCCTGAGCATGGAGTTCCACTCACATGTCTGGATTTGTCGCTGGTTCAAGTGAGTTTCTAGTGTGCCCAGGGTGGTCTCATTCACATGCTATGCCTGGTTTCTGGTGTAATGAGTTTCTGGTCTGCCAGGGAGGTTTCACTCACAGACCAGGCCTGGTTCCTGGGTCCAATGAGTTTTCAGTGGCCGAGGGAAGTCTCACTCATGTGCCAGTCCTGGTTGCTGGGTCGAATCTGTTCTTTTAATTATTTCGGGTTTCCCATTTAAAAGAATCCTGCTGACAGTTGTACTGGTACCTCCATGTATTTCATTTAATATTATGGCCTCTAAGTGCATTAGTTTGTGTTATGGTTTATGTCTAGTTGTCCCCCCAAAGCCTCATGGAGTCACTGGGCGGGGATTTCTAGAGTTTGAGACTTGATCCATGATCCCTGGGATTATAGGTTTTAGTGCTGATGGGATTATGGGTGGAAGTACTTCTGGGATTATGGGTGTAGCCTAGGGCGGGAGCTAAGGAGGAGAGCCTGAATGTAATATAAAGAGAGACAGAGAGATAGACTAGGGCTCGAGCTGGTGCTGCTGCTCTACTGCTGTGTTTGGCTGGCTGCCTCCGCCACCATTTTGTTGCTGTTCCGCCGCCATGAACTGGATGCTCTCTGCTCTGCTCCTCTCAGCCTTGGGCCAGCCGAACATGGACTGAAACCTCCAGTAACTGTGAGCTAAATAAACCTTTCCTTCCTTCATTTTGAGTGTTGGGTATTTGTCCCAGCAATGAGCAAAAAAGTAACTAATACAGTTTGCCTACACATTACTCATTTATCCTTCTTTGTGACAGAGTAGTACCACAGTTTTCAATTCTTTGTCTCACATTTTATCCAGTTTGATATCTTCAGATTTGGTGAATGGAGATTCATAGACTTTTAAAATTAAAAAGCTACCTTTTTGTAATATCTTGATTGTCTACATGAATATTTGTTCAACTGTTGAAGTGTACATATCTTCAAATTTATTTAAAGGCCTTTTTTAGCAAACAGCCTTCTCTGGACAATGAGACTTGGGATACTGATTTGTTCCTAATGTTGAATTTAGTTTTCCATAAACTTTGTTGCAGAAGTTTACTCTGGATTTGTTGATTATGATTAGTGCAGTTTTACGCTCTGCAAGCTGTATGGAGCCTCACCTGTCCAAATTCTCTTTCGGAGTTCCAAGAGTGGTCTGATAGCACAAGCAGATATGCTCTAGAGAATGAACTATGTGAAGTACACTCCCTGGTACATCCTCCAGCCTTGTCAGTGACTTATGCTTATGAATTGAAAACGATCTTTGGATAGGTCATGACAGAGTCCCTTGCGCACATTAGCTACCAAATATATTTTTACTGTTTCTAAGGGGGTGACTTGAGTCTCAAACAGTTTTTCCTACTTGGACTGTCAGCTGGAGGATTTTGCCTTTTGTATTGCTTAATTGCAGTTATCTGCCAAGCTTCAAAATAATTAAGCTGTGGTTGGTACATGGTGTGACTTCTCTAAATTGATCTGAGTGTGTAGGTCATGATCCAAGTGACCACGTGTCTTGAGAAAGGTGTCAGTCATATCCCCAGTGCTATTCACAGAGGAGAAAACAAACAAGAACAGTAAGGACAAATAGGTGTCTGCAAACAAATAAAGTAAAGAAAGAACAGCAACAAAACCAATCAAAATGAAAAACAAATGAACAAAATAGTATTTAATCAACTAAAAGTTAAATATTAAAGAAAATCTATAATAATA
Organism: Myocastor coypus; assembly: GCA_004027025.1. NCBI lineage: Eukaryota > Metazoa > Chordata > Mammalia > Rodentia > Myocastoridae > Myocastor > Myocastor coypus. The sequence goes on from PVJA010018688.1 coordinate 32,204, forward strand.
AAATGCCAGGGAGATAGTGGCCAGCACGAGGTCCTAAGTTTAATCTCTGGAACTGGGAGGAAGAAGAAGAAGGAGGAAGAGGAGGAGGAGGAAGAGGGGGAGGAGGGGGAGGACTTTATATTATATATAGCATAAAATCATGAGAAATAAAAACCTAAACTCATCAACCAAGAACAAGAAACAAAATAAGCATAAGTTCTGGAAATTTGTTTGGCATGCAACCTGAGGCATGGAAGATGACCAGGGGTGAGTTAAGAGAGGCCTGACCGTGTGGGAAAAGCACCCCCCAGAGTAGGTGAGACCAACAGGAAAAGCTCAGAATAACAGGAAACTCTGCTTCAGTAGAAAATGAATCTTATTCAGATGTTGCTCAACGGACTGGGGAGTAAAAGTGAAACCAAAGCATTGCAAAGAATTATTTTCTGTTATAAAAAGGTGTTATTGGTTTTGGCCTAAGGCATAATTAGGATAAGGTTGCACCCCTTCAAGATCTCCTACATGAAGGTGCTCTCCTGCATAACAAAAGTGTCTGTTCTTTAAATTTCTTGATCCCCACTATAGTGGGGATGAATCTAACAAAATGAGTCCTAAAGGGACATTTATGGCATTGCAAACCATCTCAGAATCTGAGGATCTGAAGGATGTACAAACAACGAAATTAAGAAAGAGGTACACAAGCTGGGAGCGTAGGTAAGGCAATTATCATAATTGCTTTCTAAACTGATGGAAAAGAATTGAGGTCTCTGCCCATGTAGTTCCTCCTTCTCATTTCACAAAATTCAGCCCCTACCAGCATTTGTCAACCCTTCTGCTCCTCTATATGAGGAAAAACAAGGATGTCCCCATAAAAGTTTATGAAGGTGTAATATTTCAAGCTCTTATGTAAGGGAGACAACAGGGGGACTTTGAAACTTATTCTGCTCCTTTGAGTAGTTTTCCTGTGGTGGTTCAGCAACACCCACCAAATGCTTAATTTTCCCAGGGGTATGTGCAATGAGAAAGCCAAACTCTGTCATCCAAGGTTATTAGAGTTTTAAAGCAGGCTATTATGGTCTATGACATGCAATGAACAATGTGATTGGACTAATACAAAGATTAGCAAATGAACATAGATTAATTCCTAATGATTGGGAAGTTTTCTGCTGTACAGTTTTAAAGCGAAGCCAATAGTTGTAGTTTGGAACTTGGTAGAAAGATGAAGCACACATTCAAGAGAGAGTTAACAGGGGACAAAAATCGCCCAGTTAATGTTTCATCATAATCAACTCACTGAGTCAGGGGCCTGGCTTGGTATCCAAGCCCAACTGCAATATGATGATGTGGCTATTTTACAAACTCCATATTTGTTGCTCGAGGGTGTGGGAAAAAGTAGAAAGACCAGAGGATGCTCAAAAACTATTTGCTAAAGTTCTCCAATCAAATAAGTCACCATATGTAGATTTTGTCTTCCAATTAAGGAAGGCTATACACAAAACAATAAGAGCACCAGATCTGAGGGAGTTATTGTTATAGACTTTATCTTTTGAGAATGCAAATACCAAATGTCAAAAAGCTCTGTGGCCCTTAAAGGCACAGCGTGTATCACTGGAAGAATATATTAAGGCTGTGCTGATATTGGTTCAGAGCCATACAAAACTAATTTACTAGCAGCTGCCTTACAGTCTTTTTTTGAGAAAAAAAAAATAGGCATGATTTGTTAAAAGTGTTATGTCAAAACAAAACAAAAAATACTTGAAGTATAACAAAATGTCATCAGAATTCTCTTACAACAATGTAAAATATGTTTTTTTAAAACATGGAATGGTGCACAAATGTGGGTGTCATCCTCACACAGGGGCCATGCTAATCTTCTCTGTATAGCTCCAATTTTAGTATATATGCAGCCAAAGCAAGCACTTAAATATGGTTTTGATTTCCAAATTTCCGTATCAAATATGTAACTTTTATCCATTCATGTTCAATAGGGAATTAAATATTAAAATCCATGGACAATTATGAAATGAGCTAAGAGAAGCTTAAAAGAAATACTCATTAAACAAAAAGAGGGAAGTAGTATGAGAATACAAATGTGTACAACTAGATTATTGTTTAGAAAGCTCTATTTATATTAACTTTTTAAAAAAAATAGCTGTCAGACAGATCTTCTGCAACAGACTATTTTGTATTACTTTTAATGAGATATAACAATGTGACCAAACACATTAATAGTACATCCCTAATATTTGATACAATGCATATTGTTGTCCTCCTAGTAGTTATAAAGAGCACAGCATGTAGACATGGCAATTTTTATAATCATTATTAATATAAAATATTTCTTCTCATGGAACTAAGAGAAAGTAGATGTATACATAATCCAATGATGTATAACTACAGTGGATTATTGGCAAAGCTGGCAATGTTGATTTACAACTCAGCATACCAATCTAGCTTTACATTTTATGTCTCGTGGTTAAACATTTCTGCTGGGTGGTTAAGGGCAAGTTAAGGCAAGACCTGTACAATAAAACATGTAACTTTTCTATCTCCCCAGGTCAGTGAAATCCCCTCAGGTTTTACTTTGAAACCCTGTACAGTGTTTTGTAGAACTGTTGTCAGCCATCTGGATGACTCATGGCCACTGCTTGAGGAGACTGCTTTCTGTGAAATCTCAAGAGAATCTTTTCTGTCTACGTAACTCCTTAGGCACAGTATGTATCTTCAGTCCTTTTCCTCTGCAGTCCCATAAGCTCATTGAACAGGAAATTTGGGAAACCACTGAGTTATAGGACATTATAGCACAGGTTCTCTTATGTCTTGAGTCCTCACTGACCTTAAGGGGCTAGGGCCAAATATTGGCTATCTTTGTAGGCCTTCTTTTTCTCTAATTCTTGGTCTGTAAATTTATATTCTTAACCCTCAAGAAGAAAAGCTTAGTGATACTATTATTCTATAACATAGGTACTTGAGCTTATCATCACTGGCTTTCTGAGTATCAAACATCTTAGACTTAACTTGGAATTTTCTATCAGTCACTGATATTCAAATAAATCTCTATAGAAGGTGATAAAAGCAGTTATACATTTTTACAAGAAATTTAGAAATCCAAGCATATACAAAATTATAGCCTGTCAATCCTATGGTATTTTTCTCTTACTCTCGTTTAATAAATACCATTTATTGTTTTCTTGTAAACCCAACCATTTACTTGAGAGTGAGTATAGCAGTAACAGAAATTACATTAGAAGCAGCACACATCTAAAAGATCAGAATGACAGGCATTTCAAGCATAGTGTTAAACATTGCTATCCTGAGCATGATAAACTTTTTAGGGGTTCTTAGGAGCATTTTCTAATTCATCTTGTGCATGGTTTTGCTCTGCCGTGTTTCCTATGTTTTTCTACTTGCAGACAATTCACTGTTTAATGCTTAAGTCCATGATTTCCATTCAGCTGTGTTATGTCTTTCCATTTGTATATCTTCTTTTGGGTTCTTACACTTGGGAGACTATATACTATTTACACATATAGGTCTGGTTTATTTCACTTACGAATACATCTTCAAGATACATCTATTTATATATGGTGTATTCTAGTTTATCATTTGTTGCAGCTGAGTAATATTCCATTGCATAAAAATACCACATCTTTTTCAACCAGTATTCAGATGATAGGCATTTTGGTTGTTTCCATGTTTTGGCTATCACAAATTCTGATGCTATAAACATAGGTGGAAAAATATCACTATAATATGATGTATTCAGATCTTCTAGGTAATTTCCCAGTAGGGGAATAGTTACATTGAATGGAATTTCAAGTTCTACTTTTTAAAGGTGTCTCCACACTGCTCTCCATAATGATTGTACCAGTCTGCATTCCCACCGGGAGTGGAGAAGTGTTCCTTTTTCCCCACAGCCTCTTCAACATTGGTTGTAGCTTGATTTCTTTCTAATAGCCATTCTTTCTGGGGTAAGCAGGTACCTATATGTTGTTTTAATTTGCATTTCACAAATGTATAGTGATGTGGAGCATTTCTTTGTGTATTTATAGGTTTGTTGAATTTTTCTTTCTCTGAAAAGTGTGTATTCCTCTCAGATGCCCATTTCTGGATTGGGTCTTTGAATTTTGGGACCCTAATGTTTTTTACTTCTTTATAAATTGTAGACAGAAGACCTTTGTCTCAATACATACTACTTAAAATCTTTTCAAAATTTGTCGGTTATTCTTTCACTCTGTTGGTAATTTCTTTCGATATACAAAAACTTCTTAGTCAATGGAGGTCCCACTTGTTTCTTTCAAGAGTTAATTATTCATTTTGATTTTTGTCCATGAACTTTTTGCCTACCCCAACGTTTTTAAGAGTTTCTTCCATTTTTTTTTCTCCAGGAGAATTAATGTTTCTCTTCTCATATTTAGATCTGTAATCCATTTCGACTTTAGTTTAATGCATGGTGATAGATTTGTATCAAATTTTAGACTTCAGCATGTGGAGAGCCAGTTTTTCCAGTCCCATTTATTAAAGAGGCTATCTTTCTTCCAGTAAACATGTTTGGCCCCTTTGTCAAAGATAAGGTGGCTGAGTGTGTTTGTAATTGCTTCTGCATCTTCTAATCTATTCCATTGATCATTGAGTCTTTGGTTTTTTTGCTTTGTTTGTTTGTTTGTTTGTTTGTTTTTGCCAGTACCATACTGTTTTTATCACTGTGGCTTTGTAGTAAAACTTTACATCAGGAACTGTAATGTCTCCTGCCTTATCTCTGTTGCCCAGGATGGTCTTTGCAATTCGAGGTTTTTCGACTCCAAATAAATTTAGGAATAATTTCTCCACATCTGTGAGGTATCTTGATGATATTTTGATAGAAATTACATTAAATCTGTATAATAATTTAGGGAGTATGGGCATCTTCAACAAATTGGTGCTTCCTATCCAGAAGAAGGGAATATCTTTCCATTTTCTGAAATCCTCCTGCATGTCTTTTTTGATGACTCCTATAGTTTAGTCTTCAGTCAAAAGGTGTTTTACTTTTTTCATTAGGTTAACTCCCAAGTATTTTCTTTGGTACTATCATAAAAGGTATTGCTTCCCTAATTTCACACTCAATGTGTTTGTTATCTGAGTAGAGGAATGCTATTGATTTTGTGTGTTGACTTTGTATCCTGTTATGCTACAGAATTTGTGTATTAATTCTAGTAGCTTCTTGGTGGAGTATTTTGGGTCTTCTAAGTAGATTATCATGCCATCTGCAAATAATGGTAATTTAAGTTCTTCTTTATCCATTTTTATTCCTTTTATCTCTCTCTTGTCTAATGGCTGTAGCTATTGATTCCAGAACTACATTGAAAACGAGTGGTGACAGAGGATATCCTTATCTTGTATGAGACCTAAGTGTAAAAGACTTCAGCTTTTCCCCATTTATAATTATGTTAGCTGTTGGAGTATCATAGATGGCCTTTATCAGATCGAGGTAAAGGCTCTCTGTTCTAATTTTCTGTAGGACTTTGAACATGAATGAGTGTTGGACTTTCTCAAAAGCCTTCTTGCATTAATTGAGATGATCATGTGATTTTTGGCTTTGACTCTATTTATACAGTATATTGCATTTATAGATTTGCATATATTGATCTATGCTTGAATCCGTGGGATGCATCTAACCTGGTCACAATCTATAATCTTCTTGATGACTTGCTGTATTCTATTTGTGAGGATTTTATTGAGGATTTTTACATCTAAGTTCATTAGAGAAATTGGTGTATAATTCTCTTTTTTAGTTGAATTTCTTTCTGTTTTTGATGTCAGTGTAACACTTATCTCTAGGAATGATCTTGGGAGAATTGCTTCCTTTTCAATTTCTTTGAAGATTTTTAGGAGTGTTTGGGTTATGTGTTCTGTAAATTTTTTGTAAAATTGAATGGCGAATCATTTGGGTCCTAGACTTTTCTTTCTTGACAGGCTTTTTATTGAATTTTGCATTTCATTGACTGTTATTGGGTTATTGAGAGTTTTTATATCTTTTTTATTCAGTTTTGGTAATTTGTACCTTTGTAGGAATCTGTCCATTTCATGTGTGCCTTCAATCCTGTGAAAGCAAAGATTCTCAAAGTAGCTATTAATGATCCTCTGATTCTCTGCTGGGTCTTTAGTAATTTCACCCTTTTTATTCCTTATCACTTGAATTTGAGTCCTTTCTTTCCTCTTTTTGATGAGGTTAGCTAGGGGCTTGTCAATTTTATTTAATCTTTCAAAGAACCAGCTTTTGGATTCATTAATTCTTTGTATTGTTTTCTTTGTCTCAATTAAATTAGGTTCTGCTCTAAGCTTTATAATTTCTTTGCTTCTTCAGGCTTTTGATTTCATTTGCTGTTCCTTTTCTGGTCAGTTTAGGTGCTGCATGAAAGTCTTTATTTGTTCCCATTCTGTTTTCTTAGTGTATAAGTTCAGAACTATAAATTTTCCTCTAAGAACTGTTTTCATTGCATACCATAAATTCTTGTAGGTTGTGTTTGAAACTTCATTAAACTGTAAATATTGTTTAATTTCATCAGTAACCTACTGGTTGTTGAGAAGAATTTTTAAAAATTATTTCTGGGGTGTGGTTTTTTTGTCGTTTATTTCCAATTTCATTGCACTGTGCCAGATAATATGCATGGGATAATTTCTGTTTTCTTGCATATACTTAAGCATCATCTATGCACTAGTGTGTGGTCTATTGTGGAAAATGTGCCATGTGCAGCTGAAAAAAATCTGTATGCAAAAGTGCATGAAATACTCTGTGTATATCTATCAAGTCCAGTTGTTCCAAGTTCTGGTTCAGTTCTGCTACTTCTTTGCTAATTTTTTGTCTGCTTGCCCTTTCTTTTTGGGATAAAGTGTGTTAAGGTCTCCTGTTAAGATTGTTGTATTGAATAGTAGGTTTTCATAGGATTTGTTTTATGCAACTTGGTATTCTCTGTTGGGTTCATACATATTTAAGAGTGTTACCTCTTCATCTTGAATTTTTCCCCTAGCCAGTTTGTAGTGGCCTTTTTATGTCATTTGATCAATCTTGGTTTGCAATTTAAAGTGGCTCTAAACAGTATTGCTACTTGCTACTCCTGCTTTTTTTTTTTTTTTTTTTTTTTTTTTTTTTTTTTTTTTTTTTTTTTTTTTTTTTTTTTTTTTTTTTTTTTTTTTTTTTTTTTTTTTTTTTTTTTTTTTTTTTTTTTTTTTTTTTTTTTTTTTTTTTTTTTTTTTTTTTTTTTTTTTTTTTTTTTTTTTTTTTTTTTTTTTTTTTTTTTTTTTTTTTTTTTTT
>PVJA010018689.1:0-39492 GCA_004027025.1 Myocastor coypus
TTTTATTCTTATTATTTTTGTTGTTGTTCTGGTTATTGTTTTTGCAGTACCAGGATCAAACTGGGGACTTTGCACTTGCCAGACGGGCTATCTCCCTGGCTCTTTTTGTTGTTCTTTTGTTTTCTCTCATTTCATTTTGTTTTTCAAACCAATTTTGTACAATTAAAGCTGGTAACCTAAACAACGAATTTGAAGATAATATCCTGTAATTCAGCAGCCGTTGCTGAATTCCTATTACTTCGTTTCCCCTACTCCCTTCCCTGTCCTCAACTCAGTAATTTCTTGCTTTTTAACAGGTTCATTCCCTTTTCCCAGCATCTATTGTACCCTTCAAATCTTATCTTCTCTTTCAAGTTCTTACACTGAGATAACACGGTATTGGCACATGCAAGTCTGATTTATTTAATGGAAGACTATGGTCTCTAGTTGCATCCATTTATCAATAAAAGCCTCAAACTTATCCATTTTCATCACTGAATAAAACGCCAATCTGTAAAAATACCACCTTTTCTTTATCTATTCCTCATTTGATGGGCATTTTGGTTGCTTCCAAGATCTAGCTACGACAGATTGTGCTGCTATAAACATGGGTACATATATATCACTGTGGTATGATCTTTTCAGTCCTTCTGGAAAAATAGATTGCTACACATTAAAATGTCATTTGTAACTCCCAAAGTAATTACTAATAAATTAAGTTTTTAAACATGTAGTAAAAAGAACAAATGAATTGCAATAGTACAGTCACAGTCTACTGCAAAAGAAGGCTGAGAAGTCTATATAAGAGAAATTAAAGAACAACAACAAATACACACAAGGCATGCAGAAAACAAACTGTAACACAGCAGGGCAAGTTTTACAGGTAATTACATTAACTATAAATGGATTCAACATTCCAGTCAAAAGGCAGAAATTAGCACTATATTGTTAAAAAGAGAAATTAGTAAATCTTTTCTGTAGAATAGACAGTGGACAAAATTTAAAACATCAAAGTATATCCTAAAAACAATCACTAGTTGTTAAACATTCTTCCTATTTGCGGAGGACCACCAGGGCAGCTCTCCGTGAAGGAGGAGCAAATGGCTCCAGTTTGGCTGAACCGGGCCCTACTTCTATATAGTGATGTGTTCAGAAAGGGCTAAGACTTCACCCTATACCTTCAACTGACTTTAAGCAATGCCAATCAGTCCAGAGCTGATATAAGGTAACAAGGCAGTGTTTTCCTACACCACCCCCCCATGACCCTCCCCCAAATAAACTGTATAAGCCAAGGCTGGATAGACAGCCAGCTGTCAGCCGGGATCAAGCCTCAAGATAAGAGGCAATGACTTCCAAAGGCATAAAAGATTATACAGCAGAGGTGAGAAACCCACCCCAAAACATTAAATACTACCTCAATTGTGCTATATGGATTACTTTCTTCACATCCTTCTCTCTGCATACTGCAGCGGTGATTTTAGGCCTCCTACCTAGCCCAGTTCACAGTACTCACCTATTTCTCACCATTCTCAGTCACCCACCCTCAACCCACTCCCTTCTTTGTGAATTAATAAAACCCAGGTTCAGCCCTGGGTTGAGTCTTTTTATTTAGGTTAACCATTACCTAACTGGACTTAGGACCACACAGCTTTCCACAACTACAAATATGCCTTAGTGTCTTTACACTCACCATGGGTTGCACTGGAAGTGGCAGGCTAGAATTAAGAGGCCAGAACTGCAATAACTTTTCCATGGGATTACAAATATAAACTTCCCAGACAGAGGCAAGTATCAGGAAGAGCTCTCTACATCTACTCAAGAGTAAAAGTATTCATTTTAACTTATCATCTGACTCTAGAGTGATCCTTTAATGCCATTCAGCTTTGTTAAGCTTGTTCTTCATGCTCAATTTCGGCAAAATAAAACCATAATCTTAAAATGAGATTTATTTTACTAAATTTGTAACTAAAATAATTAACTTCTAACCACCATTCTGAATGATTTCTAAGCATGTACTTAAAAAAAAAATTCATGTAAATGCCCACCTGTTGTTAGCGAAGCACATTAATGAAACTCATTAATGTGCTTCGCAGAAGTAGTGTCTTTACTTCAGTTGATCTAATTCAAAGTTAGAAATGAAGATGGACTTAATAAACATAAATATGACTACACATTTTGGAAGTACTGAAACTTTTTAATGTGGTTTATCATCCTTCTTACTAGGTTTATGCTAAGCATTACAATCATCAGAGTGAAAACAAGCATACAAAATACAAAAACTTAAGACTTTACACTGACAATATAGCTGATGGCTGAAGAACAAACTCAAGCAGACTTATGATCTAAGCATAGTACTTCCTTCCCCCTATTATTAAAATAGCCTCAGATAAGTTTGTTCACTTGCCAGAAACTCATTCCTCACTTAAGAAATGAGAAAATTGTTACTACCAAAAAGCACTGGCTAGAATCAAATAGAACGGCAGACTTAAAGGATTTTATGTGATACTATACTTAAAAACACTATTGCAATTCTAAGAGTAAAGTTGGTATACTTATTTTATACAACTTATGAAGAAGCCAGGCATACGGGTCAATCCTGCAATCCCAGCATTCTGGGAGGCTGAAGGTTACAAATTCTAAGCAGCCCAGACAACTTACTGGCTTAGCAAACCCTGTCTGAAAATATTTGCTAGAGATACTTCAGAGCAAAGGCCTGGGTTTCAATCCCCAGTACAAATTTTAGAAACAGAAAATCTATTAAGATCAGTATCCATAAAGTTAATAGTGTTGAAAACTAACTTAATAATTGAAGACTTGAAAGGAAAGAATCAATGGCTTGAACCAGATAAGTACAGGTTTCTGAAATTCAATGATTCTTTACATATACCTTAGTTACTTGCTGCTGAGACAAAATACCCAAACTCAGAGTTAAAGAACAAAGGGATATTTGACTCACAGTATGTAAAGGTTTCAGAAACAATGAGTAGCTCCAAGGCAGGGTGGCATCACAGAAGAACAGAGGAAAATTAGTCACAGCAAGCATAAAAGAGGCAAGTGGCAAATTGAAACACTAGCCTTTCTGTCCTTGACACTTTATACAGGGGCATTCACTCCCAGGGTATGGCATCCTTTATTGTATCAAGAATTATGCCAAAATAATCAATAATCATACACCCTTGAACAGTATCACACACTAAATCCTAGCATCATGCATTCCAGAACCAGCCACCTCTGAAAAGCCCCACTTTGGAGATACCTATATCACAAAGCATAACAACATGTTACCTCAAAAGTCAATAATAATTGATTAAAAAATGTGTTTTATAACTATCCTAGAACCAATTCCAAAAACAGCAAATGCAGCTGAAACAAAATTATAGAGATACATAATTAGCATCTCAAGAGGCAAAGAACAATAAAATAAAGCCCAGGGACAACAGTGGTTTGGGAATCCTAGAAAGCTGAGATTCAAGGAGAAAGATAGCATCTTACCCTGAAGGCTTTCCATTACCAGTCTCCTCCCTTGCTTGAAACTTTTGTAATTAGTATTTGTGTGAACCTAGCATTGGGCAAATGGAGGTCAGAGATTGTAACATGTCTGTACTAAAGTGATTATGCACCTAAGAGCATTCCTTGACCCTAAATAAAAGTGAGATACTTCTGAGGGTTGGGGCACACTTCGAGAGAGGTAAGTCTCAGTGAGACCTCTGAGTTAAATTCATCGGGTCTTCTCAGTGTTCCTTTCAGCACCAACACATAACATTACAACACAAAATTCATATTAGGGACCCAAATAAAAAAAATACTCATATGCTATAAGGGAAAACTCCATTTTGAAAAGTAAATAATTTAGCCGGGCGTGGTGGCTCACGCCTGTAATCCCAGCACTCGGGAGGCTGAGGCAGGAGGATTGGTGCGAGTTCGAGACCAGCCTGGGCTACAAAAGTGAGCTCAGGACCAGCCCCAACTGCATAGCGAGACCCTGTCTCAAAAAGACAAAAAAAAAAAAGTAAATAATTAAATAATATTATAGTCACATAACAGATAACAGTTCGGCACATTACCATTACATATTATCACAATAAAAAATCCATGATGTAATGACATTATGAAAGTTGAGTGAAAAGGTTAAAATTCAAAAGAAAGTGGTAATTTTAATCTTTTTTTTTTTTTTTTTTTTTTTTTTTTTTTTTTTGTCTTTTTGAGACAAGGTCTCACTACGCAGTTCAGGCTGGCCTTGGGCTCACTTTTATAGCCCAGGCTGGTCTCGAACTTGCATTGATCCTCCTATCTCAGCCTCCCAAGTGCTGGGATTACAGGTGTGTGCCACCACATCCAGATATAATTTTAATCTTATGTTTGCAAAACAAAAAATATAGCAATCCCATCAAAACATAAGCAGTTCTCTCAAAACAGTGAAAGAATACTATTGTACCAAAGTCTACTATAATTTCTACAACCAACAATGCAATGCATGTATTTATGATAAAATTTTTAAAACTCTAAGCAAACAAGGAGTCACACTAAATTACTTGTTTGTAAAATATCAGCTGCTAACTACTAAATGGTACATGATACATACCTTCTGTACTAAAACAAAGAACAAGCCAAGAAAATGTCTTCTTTGACTTGTCTTATTCAAATAACTGGAGAGCCTAACAAGTGCAATGAGACAACATTATGAAATAAATTACAAATAAATGGGAAAATATGAACTGAAGCTATCTCTTGATAGATAGTATGATTGTCAATATAGAAAATGCTGTGTCCACAAATGTCACTAGAAAAAAGTTTAGTAAAACTGTCAAGATTCAAGAGTAACAGGAAAACATCAGTGTACATAACAATTGGAAACTGAAATTTTTAAGAAGGTTATCACTACGGCTGGAGATACAGCTGAGTCACATTAAGCACTGCTTGACAAACACAAGGTCCTGAGTTCCATCTCCAGTACCAAAAGAAGAAAAAAATAAGTCATTTAAGCAGCATGAAATAATATAAAACACATACATAAATGAATAAGATATGTGATTTTTTATGCTGAAAACCTAAGAACACTGAAGGAAACCATAGAAACAAGAAAAAGTATTTTATTAATGGATTAGAACACAATATTAAGGCTTTATCCCAAAATGATGTACAACCTCATTTTTTAAATTTTTTCTTGTAAGAGAGCATCTCCCTCAGGCTGGCCTCAAATTCACAGTAATACCCCTGATTCAGCCTCCAGAGTGCTAGGATTATAAGTGTGCACCTCCATGCCCAGCCTAATGTATAACTTTAAATGCAATCTTAATCAAAATCTCACAGCACCTTTTTTTTACAAATAGAAATAGGTAAATAGCTTTTAAAAATTACATAGAAATAAAAAAAAAACTACAATGACTAAAAAATGTTGAAAAGAAACAACAGGACTGAGTTATCCTGATTTCAAGATAAAATATAAAGCTACCATAATAAAGAGCATATGGTTTTTGAAAATGATAAATAACAGAATGGCAGAACATAATAGAGAATTCACAAATAGCTCCGCATATATAGTCAATGAATTTTTCACAATGGTGCCAAGAAGTTTAATGAGGAAAGAATACTAAGAATAATCTTTTCATTAAATGATGCTGTAAGAAATGGGTATTCATAGAAGATGCTATTTTACAATCCCCAATTCTGCAGAAAGAAAAAGAAAGAAAGAAAGAAAGAAAGAAAGAAAGAAAGCAGGCAAGAAAGAAGAGAGAGGAGAAAGATTCATAAAAAGGAGGCGAGTCATGCCTCACATCATATGCAAATATTAACACAATAGGTCACAAGCCTTAATGTATAATCTAAAACTATAACAATTCTGGGAGAAAGTACAAGAGAAAACCTTTTGTAGCTCTGAGAAGCTGAAATAGTTGTGATACAAAAACAAGTAGCATTAAAGAATAAAAGTGATCATCAAAATTGAAAACAGGGGTTCCTTGAAATTCATTGTTAAAAAATGAAAGTACAAAACACAGACTCAAAAAAATGTATTTTTAAATTAAAGTTTTAAATTAGTCAGCTGGATTAAGTGCAATTTCCCTTTTTAGTATTTTGAGGAATCACCATACTGATTTCCATTGTGGTCATAACAGTTTACCTTCTTACAAGAATGTGGAAACCATCTATTCCCCATGTGCAACCTCATCATCATTTGTTATTATTTTTCTTGATGATAATTTCTGCAGCAAGATGGAGTCACAGTGTTTTAACTTGCATTTCTTCAGAAATGTTGAACATTTTTTCATGTGTTTGTTGACCATTTTCTTATAGCTTTATCTGAGTAGCTATTTTTCTTTCCTGGTTTAATAAGGACTTATTTATTCTGAGAAAAAAGATCCCAAACATCAGGTGTTCACAAAAAATAACCCACACTGTCAACTTTAGAAAACAAATTTTCTGGAGGATGCATTTGACATGCTGTCATTCACAAAAATACATGGTTACATTTGAGTTTAACAGCCCCACAAAGTACTTGATGTGGGGTGACACACGTAACTTTTTTTTTTTTTGTCTTTTTTTTTGTCTTTTTGAGACAGGGTCTCACTATGCAGTTCAGGCTGGCCTTGAGCTCACTTCTGTAGCCCAGTCTGGTCTCAAACTCACATCAATCCTCCTGCCTCAGCCTCCCAAGTGCTGGGATTATGGGTGTGCATCACCACGCCCAGCAACACATGTAAGTCTTAAGTCAAAGCTGCTTTCCGATACTACACTAAATGAGACTGCCTTTGTAGTTAGGGAAGCAACTACTGAAATTATGTATACATGGAAATAACTTTACTACCTGCATAATGAGAGATTATTGTGGAGAAAGCTGATAAAAGCCATACAACGTTTTTATTAAGTCCTAAACAGGTATCATAATTAAAAAGCAAAAATTACAGAAGACTTAACAAAACTACTAGGAGCATCAAAGGTAGTAAAAACGGTACTAGATGCAGGGCAATTATGAACATGATAGGACATGGGAAGAACAGTGAGCATGTGCTGAAGACAGTAGGGGAGAGAACCCGGTGAAATTTTGATCTTAGACAAGCGCCTAGATAAAGAAGCCCAACTATGCTTAAGAGTCATCCTCGCCATTGGCGCTGTCTCTGTCATCCTCTCCTTCCTCAGCCTCTTTTTCATCATCCTTGATCGAGGAAAACGCACTGGTTAACTGTACATCCTGTCATAATAATCACGTTGAAAGTCACAGTCCAAGTCAAAAGAGGAGCCGTACATCTCCACTGCAGATCGTTTCACACCTGCTTTTCCTCTGTTCACTTTTGGCTCTGCAGCCAGATTAATATCTAAAATCTGGCCAGCAATCATTCTGCCATCCTCTCCAGCTACAGCAGCCCAGGCATTTCTCTCATTAACATACTGGACAAAGGCAAAGCCCTTCTGAACAGAGCAACCCACAATGTTGCCATACTTCGAGAAGATGGCCTCCACATCAGATTTCTTCACCACAAGAGTGTTCAGATTCCCAGTGAACACACAGGAATTTATGGATCGAGGATCTGTCTTGTTGGTGGTAACATTGCTAGCCATTGTGTTTGAAGATAAAGTTGCTGACAGTGACAGAAACTGTAGCCGAAGATCAAAAAAATCTCACAGGAAAGGGATGAGAGAAGAGATTCGATTCTGAATCTCCTGCTCCCAGGTTCTACGTGGAGTTGACTGCTGCTCAAGGTCAGCAACACAGCAGCAACCACTCAGTCTCTGGCTCTTCACAAAATCTTGAGTAGTTATTAATTCATTTCACTTACCCATTTTCTGATTGTATCTTTTGTTTCTAATTTTTTTTGGTTCTTTACATATTCAGGATGTTAGTCCTCTGTCCAAAGAATGTCTGGAAAAACAATTTTCCCCATTCTCTATGTTGTCTTTTCAATGTTATTTCCTTTGCTATACAGAAGCAATTTAATTTGATATGATTATATTGGTTGATTCTTGATGTCTCTTATGCATTATAGGTCTGCTCAAAAAGTCCTTGCCTACACCTTTGAAATATTTTATTTTCCACCATGTCATGTCTGTTTTAACATTTAGATCTATGAATCACTCTAACTTTAATGTAATATACAACATCAAATACAGTTCTAGCTTCAATCTTCCTCATGTGGAATGCATTTTTCCGTTACCATTTACTAAACAGGTTATCTTTTCTCCAGCATATATTTTTGCCCCCTTTGTCAAAATCAGGTGTAGGAGGTGGCTAAAGCCATCACACATATGTGAGCAAAGCAAGGCTGGTAGAACAAAGAGCACCTGAGGCAAGCCACATAACAACTGCTTCAGTTCATAGAACACCAAGCCCTAAGATAAACCAAGCAACAGGTCATGTGACACCAATCTGACAAATGTATAAATCAACCTGCTCTGGTGGTTAAGCAATTCTTTTCCTCCCATCCAGAGAGAGGGATCCATCTGACCTCAGCTCTGTGTCTCTTTATTTCTCTTCTCACATTGTTCTTCCTTCAAACTTTGAGAGCCATGTGCACTTCAGCAATCAGGTGGATGAATATGCCTGGAGTTGTTTCTATGTCCTCTACTTGTGCCACTAATCTACATGTCAATTTTTTTGCACATACTACATGTTTTCATCTCCACAGCTTTGTTATGTAATTTGCAATTGGGGTTATGATACCTGAAGCAAGGACAAAAATCATATAATCATCTCAACAGATACAGAAAAAACACATTCATGGAAAAAAAAAAAACTGAATAAAATACAAACAAAAAAACAGAAGAAACATCTCAATCTGATAGAAGCAATTTATGGACAAACCAACAGACAATATCATATTAAATGGGGAAAACTGGAAGTTTTCTTTCTAAAACCAGGAACAAGATGAGGATGTCCATTATCACCACTCCTGCTCAATATAGTACTCAAAACATTAGCCAGGATAGTCAGCAAGAAAAAGAAATAAAGTGGATACAGACAGGAAAGTCAAATTATCATTATTTGCAGATAATATTATCTCTTATAGAAGACACAAAAAAATTCCATCAAGACGCTAGAATAACCAAATTCAGTACTTTAGCAGAATACAAAATAAACACACAAAATTCAGTAGTATTCCATACACCATTCATGAAGTCACAATACTAGTGAAAAACACTATTTACAAGAGCATTAAGAAAAACTGCATTATTTAGGAATTAACCTAAATATAGAAATAGAAGACTTCTACAATGAAATATGCAGTACACTGAGACTGAAGGAACTTGAAAAAGTTGTCAAAAATGAAAAAGACATCCCCTGATCCTGGTTACTGGCCAAACCAACATTATCAAATGGCCATACTTCCAAAACTGCAATGTAACAAAATGCACTTGGAAGACTTAAAAAAAAATTAAGGTTTATTAAAAATGTTAATGTTTAATTATTTGACCAATCTTACATACCTATATCTATTAATCTAAACAGATTTGATGATGAAAATATGTAATGTAACCATTGTTAAATTTATGTTCTTATTCTGAAATTCTGTACTATATATACTCTTGCTTGTTACTGTTTTTCTATCTTTGCTTCTGCTACTTTTACTCCTTAAAATAAATTTTTAAAAAAAAAAAAAAGACTTTGTGTTAAAAAAAAAAAAAAACTGAAATGTAGATTTTACCCAAACCCAATCAAAATATCAACAGCATTCAATAGCCATCCAAGATAACAAGAGCCAAGAGATATTTTTAAACATCTATATAATAAAAGATTTAGGGATATGGATATAGCTTAGTGGCATAGTGCCTACCTGGCAAGCACCAGGTCCTAAGTTTGTTTCCTGACACCCCCCCCAAAAAAAAATCTCTAACCTAACTGTAAAACTCTTTATTACTCAGTAATTTCACAAAGCTACAGTAAAAAGCAACCAAAAGACTTAAACAGATACTTCAAAGAAGATATACTAGGCAAATAACAGCACTGGGAAATATGTTCAAGATACCAGTCACCAGAAAAATAAAAATTAAAGATCAGTATTACCACTAAACATGTTTTAGAATATCTACATATTAAAAGTAAATGATGTCGGGCATGGTGGTGCACACCTGTAATCCCAGTACTCGGGAGGCTGAGGCAGGAGGATCAGTGCGAGTTCGAGACCAGCCTGGGCCACAAAAGTGAGCTCAAGGCCAGCCTGAACTGCATAGAGACCCTGTTTCAAAAAGACCAAAAAAAAAGTAAATGACAAGTATGAACCAAGATGTGGAACAACTAGAACCAGCAGGCATTACTGGTGGGAATACATAATGAAACACCTACACTGGAAAATAAGTTGGCAATCTTATACTAAATTAAGTGTGCAGGGCCTGGCGGGATGGCTCAGTGGTCTAATGCGCTTGCTTGGGACAGCTTGGGTGGCTTCAGGGACCGCGGTTCGATCCCCAGCCCACATGCTGCACCAGTCCTGCCCTCAGGGCGGGCTGAGCCGGCCATAAGAATGAGTGAATAAACAAATAAAGGTTCTGAAACAAGAAAAAAATAAATAAAGTTAAAAATTCTTTAAAAAAAATAATTAATTAAGTGTGCATTTGCCATGTGACACAATAATCCACTTCTAGATGTTTTAACAACAACCAAAACATGAAAATATGCATCTACACAAAGAACTATACACAAATATACAAAGAACTGCACAAACTGCAGCCTTGCATGTTTATACGAATGCCTAAATGTCAAAACAAAATTCACACAATGAAATATTACACAGCAATTGCAAAATAAAATGTAGCCGGGCGTGGTGGCGCACGCCTGTAATTCCAGCACCCGGGAGGCTGAGGCAGGAGGATCGGTGTGAGTTCGAGACGAGCCTGGGCTACAAAAGTGAGCTCAAGGCCAGCCTGAACTGCATACTGAGACCCTGTCTCAAAAAGACAAAAAAAAAAATAATAATAATAATAATAAAATGTATTGGTACATGCATCAACATGAATTAGGAAAGCACCAAGTGAAATAATCCAGAAAAAGTCTGTATTCTATATGTTTCCCTTTATATACCAATAACAGAAACACTATAAACAAAGAATCAATTAGTGGTTGCCAAGACTCATGGGTAAAGGGCAGAGCTTTTTGGAATGATGTAAATGTTACTTGGATCATGATACAAACTACATGACCAAGTATTTGTCAGTTTACACAATGATATACCAAAAATTACTTTTTATAAGTTATACTTCAGTACCCAAATTTTAAAAGCACCAAGTTCAATCTTTCACCATCTGTGGGAGTGGGACTTTGAGGAACAAAGCCAAAAACCCTTAAAGTAGTACATAACTAAATAAACAGGGCATCCATATATAGGAAATATAGATTAACAAAGAGTTAACCTGAAGAGTTGCCTTTTTTAAAGTTCTCATTTTGAAAAGTGGAATATCTGATGTGTTTCAATAAAAATCAAAAGTCCCACGCAAAAAAGAAAAGTCATAAGGAACAGGCTAAAAAAAGGGACACAGTTAGCGCTTGAAATTGGAAACAATTTACCTGACCATTTATCTTCCATTTTACTAAAAGGAAATATCCACTTTTATTGAAAGGAAGATATTAAACCTTCAAATGGCTTTCTTGTTCGCAACATTCTAGAAATTTTATAAGTCTTGTAACACCTTATAAGCAAAAAATACCTGTGTAGCCACTGAAGTTTCAGACAAGCTATTAAACTATCTTTTTTTATGGCCACCGAAAAATTATGTGCCTGTGATGACTTTCAAAGCAGTTTCTGTCAAGCATTACGGTGAAAAAGTCTCCAAAAAAACAAAAGTCTCCAAAGTTTTGAGCCATCACTCCTACAAGAGACAACATTTTTCACTTAATAAAAATTAAGAGTACGCTTTACTTTCATCATTTTATTTTCTTTTACGTTTATTATAGTCTGCTTATACAGTTGCTAAAATACCAGTTCACAATAAGATTTCCTAGTCCACAAAACCGTCTCCTAACCGATGTGGAAATTATCAAATTTTGTAACTCGAGAATTTCTCCACCATGCAATATATACACGTATATTCACGTACAGTACTTCTCAACACGACAGGAACTGTAATAGGAATGACCCGAAGGGCAGAGTTTTCTCTAGGGGCGAATTTATTGTCAGGCTCTCTCACTCCATCCAAGCAAGTACTTTGAGGTGCTCTGCCTTAAATCGTGAGGTGAAATGTTAGCCCACCCAATGACAAGACGAACAGCCGCCTATCCCAACCCCTGCGTCACGCAAGAAGTAAGGCTGCATCCAAAGAGCCATCAGTCGCACCCGCCAGAAGGACATTTGGAAAGAAGCAAGGCGCATCAAAGGAGCAGAGCAGGTACGAGGGTGGCTGAGTCACCGCAACCGATGCACCGAGGCTCCCAGCGCCTCAGATCTGGAGCGAGCTGACAGGTTCTTCGCAGGTGCGTGGGGACACCCGGCCGCATACCAGCTCCGCCCCCGGGGGGCGCAGGTGGCTGCGTGGCGCTGTCCCGGGCTCGGCGCAGTGGGCCGCACAGGCACCTGGCAACACGCGAACCACGTGAGTACGCGCGCGACTTCCCACATCCCGTTCCGTTCCAGCGGTCACGTCCGCCCCGCGCTGTGGGCTCCCCAAGCCCGGAGGGACTCAGCGTTTACCTGCTCCGGCCGCGCTGCCCGCAACCGGCCCGACAACAGTGCAGCCCGCGGCCTCCGGAACCCAGCGGGGAGCCGCGCACCACTAGGCTGCCGCACCTCTGACCCCGGATGTGGATCCCACAAGCTCCGCCCCTGCTGCGCAGCCTCTCCAGGCGCACGCGCTCTTCACGTGCCTGGCCGAGGTCCCTCGGGCACCCTGGGGGATCTTCCCAGTGCCCCCTGCCGAGGGCGAGCAGGACCTCCACTACCTTCCGCTTCACAGGACCAGCCTCCAGGGAGGTATGTTATTGTTCGCAAATGGCAGCGCCATCTCTGTGCCTAACCAATGCAGAAATCAGTCATGCCCAGCATCAATCAGTAGGTCACTTTTCCAAGACTGCCTGGAAGATTCGCCATTGAGCAGGGTTCTGTGAAGATGGAAAGAGCCGGGTGCTGGACCCATAAAAATGCTTGAGAAACAGTGGCCAACCAGATGCGAACACCCACATCTCGTTTTGTCACAGCCTTCAAGTGCCAAAAAGGCCTGAAGCCCAAAGCCACTCAGACCACTGCTTGACCCTGAGAACTCAGTTCCACCTCACTGTTGCTCTGTTTGTAATGCTGTTATCTTGCTACAGGGACAGTTTCTAGCTGCCAAGCCACACCCTTTTTGAAAACCTTCTAAAGAATGACATGTCAGCAGGTTTTTACATTATTTGAAAGGAGGACCATAAACTTTTTGGGTCCACTTTGTCAGTTAAGTTTACAAAAAAATAGCAACAGGCAACCTATCAAAAATTTTCCCACTTCTGTCCCAATTAATTCAAAATTCAGTGTTTAACAGACTTGTAATACAAGCATTGTACCCAGCATTGAATTATTTTAAATCTGTTATATAAATTATCCCAACAAACCTAGAATGTAGATATAATAACATATTAACTTTTCAGATGAAAATACCCACAGAGGATATAACAAGTGACAGCAGGATCTCAAGATCTGCCCAACAGAAGGATTTAATGTTTATTCATTACATCATTCAAACTTTTTCATACAGTTTTTTTTAATTATTGCATCCAAGTCCCACTACTATAAAATCCCCCACAGTAATCTATGTTTTCTAGTTGACTGTATAATTCACTGGTTGTTGGTATATTTAGAGATGTGTAGTCATAATCATAGCCAATTGTAGGATATTTTTATTACTCCAAGGAGAAAAACCTGTACCCTTTGGCAGTCACCCCTCAGTCCTCCCAGGTTGCCCCAGTCCTAGGCAGCCACTGTTCAATTTCTATGTAACACTTGCCTATCCTGAATGTTTCATGTATGTTTGTTGCAAGTGTCCTCCCATCTTCATGTGTGGAAGGTGATTGGTTCATAGGCACACTACACTCATGAGTTGGTAAAGCCATTGATGAGTTCATAATTTAAAGTGCTGGCTGTTAGGAGGAAGGGTCTGGTGTGAGTTGAATCACCAAAATTATGACCTAGAAGGATTTATTCTTGCCCCCACCTCCCTTCTCACCCCGTTTCTCTTTTCAGATTGCCATGCCTCTCTACCATCTGGTTCCTTCTATGTAGACAGAAATCTGAGAACTAAAACTATGTGCCAAAATAAACCACTCCTTTAAGTTGCAAGTATTGTGTATTTTGGTACACTGACAGGATAGTAACTAAGAAATATGAGATCATGCAATATGTATGGGTTTTCTAATGTATTTAGTACATTCTCTACAGGGTCTCATTACATAGATTGAACTCATAGTGATCCTCCTGTTTTCAGCCTGCCAAGTGCTGGAATTACAGACACACGCCACCCTGCCTAGGATCAATGGCCATCTCAGTGTGCCCCAGAGGCAGGGCTGGCACAACACATCAGGGATCAAACCCAGTCCCTGCATCTGTCAAAGTAGGTGCTTTACTCTGCTGAGCTATCTGGCCAGCCCTCAGTATGTGTTTTCTGTGATTAGCTTCTTTCACTTAACATCATGTTTTCAATTTTTTTTTTTTTAACTTGGGTTGTGTTGCCTTTTAGGATTTAATGAATAATACTTCTGTGGATATTCTTATACAAGGCTTGTGTCAACATGTTTCCTTGCTCTTGGATATATATGCTACCTAATTGTAAGGATGCTGGATCACATGGTGACTCTGTTAAACTTTGTGCACACCTACTAGAATGTTTTTCAAAGTGCCTATGCATTTTTCTATTCATATCAGCAATGTATAAGGACTTTAAGGTCATCTCTGCATTTATACTTCTCCATAGTGTATGCCTCTGCTACTTTCCAGCATACTTTCAGTGATCTATCCATTGTTATCTACGTGTGTTGTTTATCTTTAGACCCATTACCCTCAAAGTTTATGACCACTTGAAATGAAAAATTTGATACCTGTCCTCAAGAAAGGCAAATATGGAAAAAGATAATTAAATCAGATATTACAGTGATTGCACTGTAAGCTTATTGCTAAAGTGTGAAGAAACACCTCACTCAACCTGTGCTATGTAGGAAATACTTCTCAGGATATAAAGCTTAAGACAAGTCTTGAAGAATTAGTAAGAATCAGCCCACTTAAAGAAAGGCATGAGTGTGCTCCAGAACAGAACATATACACTTTTATTTATATTTCCTAGGCTAAAAATTTTGAAGATAAGAACATTTGTAAGTAGGTAATAGTAGAAGCAAAAAATGATGTGTGAAAATGTGCCAAAAGAAAATGGAAATGCATGTAGGACAAAAAGATAAAAGAGTTTTGTAAACTATGTCAAAGGATTTGAATTCTGTTTCAAAAGGAACACAAAACTTCCAAATATGCCAAGTCAAGGTTGAAGAGAATTACTTCAAAGGCAGTGGGGAAGATGGATTAGTGCTTAAGTAAAATGTGGCCAACACTAAAACATAGAAATCCAAAGACATGAAACAACCAGAATGAGGCCTGAGCCCAAATGGTAGCTGTGAAGTTAGTGAAGATTAGAAATGCATGTGGACAACAAAAAAGGAGAAAAAACAGTGTATCCCAGGTATCTGAAGCTATTCAAAGAGGTAGAGGATTTAAAAGGAAAACTGTGTATTTGGTAAGAAGAGTAAAGAAACATTAAAATGTAGAGTTTTAATCCATTAGCAAAATACTAGGTAGCTTATAAAAAGCAAAAACTTATTTCTCATATCTTTCAAGGATTAAAAAGTCAAAGATCAAGGTGGCATCAATTGTGCTGCCTGGTCAGTGCCATATATGACACAATGTTTTGTCTTCAAATGAAAGAAGGCAACTTTCTGGGGACTTTATAAGGACACTAACCTTATCCATGACCCAATCAGGCTCCAAAGGCCCTATCTCCTGTTACCATTACATTGGTGGTTAAATTTCAACAGGTAGGTATTTGTGAGAATACCAACATTAAGACTATAGATAAGTAGGTTGCAATAATATTAGCTAGCTGCCATTGTAAAATGATACATTGGTTCATGGAATAAATTCAGTGATTAGGTTCAAAGTTCACCTTATGGAAAAATTTTATTTTCATCCAGTTTGGATTTGTGGACAGAATCTAATTGTGAGAAACAAAGTCTCTGCCACTGCAGTTCTGGAGTATGGTGCCCTGCAACTTCTCAAAGCGTACTTTTACATTTAGTTATTCAAAGTTGTGCAAACATAACCATTACCAATTGTATGTTATTTCATAACTCCATGTAGTTATGCTATATGCTGGCATTCCACAGAAGTAAAGTGGACTCCACTCAAAAGTTAGTTCATATTGTAAGATTTATGACATGACATATGAACAAAGAGTATGTAAGATTTTGTCTTGGTTACTTTTCTCTCATTGCTGAGACAACAAAATATCCTATACCCATGGAAGGAAGAAAAAGTTTATTTAGCTCACAGTTTGTGGAGGTTTCAGTTCATAATCAGCTGGCTCCAAGGCAGGGTGCATGGTACAGGGGCAAAAAATGGAAAAACATCAAGAGCAATAAGGCAGGAACAGCAAGAGCAAGCCTTTTTCCTTCCCTTATACTATACACAAGCTACCCACCCTAGGGTGGGTATATCACTCACATCTGTTGTGTTGTTCTGTGTTGGTGCCGAAAGAAACGACAAGAAGACCTGATGAAGGTAGCTCAGAGGACTCACTGAGATCTGTCTCAAAGTGAGCCCGGAACTCTAGAAGCATCTCCTTTTTATTTAGGTCACACAATAGAAGATTAACAGGGTGGAGAGGGGATCACCAACATCCCAAGTAAAGGTGGAGACATAAATCAGGATTAAGCTCACACCTTTTTTAAGATCCTAGTCTTCTAAGATCCCTAAGTAACAGATTACAAACCACCCTAAACTTGTCTTATTGTTCTTTGCTTCTTTAAGATGCTAGTCTCTAATCTTCACACATCCATAATACTAGCATTAGACCATGAGCTAATCATAAACTCTAAAAGCCCACCCTATCACTATATGAGATGTTTTTGATGGGTGTGGGGCATCTAGACACAATAGCAAGTACATTATATGATCAGCCTTTCTAGGAAATGCAAGGCAAACTGGCCTTGGCATGGCTGGCATTAGAATAGCTTAGAGTACAGAGAAAGACTTTTAGATATTTTAATGGCTATGATATAAAAATAAGGTAAAACTTTCAGCACAGATTATGGGATTTATATGGTCAAAATCTCTTACTGACACCAAAATAGGGATGACTCAGTCTTTATTATCAGCCTATCCACATGTAGAGGGAGGGGCCCGGCAGGATGGCTCAGTGGTCTAAAGCACCTGCAGGCAGCTGCAGGGACCACGGTTCGATCCCCGGCACCACATGCTGCACCAGCCCTGCCCTCAGGGCAGGCTGAGCTGGCCATAAAAATAAATAAGCAAACAAACAAAAGTTCTGAAACAAGAAAAAAATAAAAATAAAAATAAATTTAAAAAAAACAAATGTAGAGGGAACAAGTTAGTTGTAGAGACTAAAAGGTATTGCCAGTTATCACTAAGAATCTTATAGAATTAATAACCAAATTCAGTAGCATAAAAAGATACAAAGCCAACACTCAAAAATCATCAGCATTTTTGCACCAACAAATGCACACAGAGATTAAAGAAACCATTCTTTTCACAATAATATCTAAAAAAAATGAAGTACTTAGGAAAATGGGAAGATATTCCTTGCTCCTGGATAGGAAAAGCCAACATTATGAAAATGGCCATACTCCCAAAATTGTAATACAGATTCAATGTAATCCTGATTAAAATACTATTATCATACCTCAATAGAGCTAGGAAAAAAACTCCTAAAATTAATTTGGAACCAGAGAAGACCCAGAATACCAAAAGCAAACCTGGGAAGCAAAATAAAAGCAAGAAGCATCACAATCCATGGACTGAAATTATACTGTAAAGCTACTGCAATAAAATCAGTATGCTACTGGCATAGAGACATACCTAAGGATCAGTGGAACAGATTAGAAGATGAAGACATAACTACTAACACTTTGATAAAGAAGCCAAACATGTTCAGAGGAAGAAAGCCTCTTTAATAAATGTTGCTGAAAATTGTCTTTCCCCATGCCAAAGAATAAAACTAGGCCCACGCCTATCACCATGCACAAAACCACAGTCAAAACGGATCAACCATTTAAATATTAAAACAAATACTAAATCTTCTGGAGGAAAATATAGGTAGAAACCTTAAAGACATTAGGAGTAGATAACAAGTTCTTGAACAAAAAACAAACTGCACAGGAAATAATTCAAAGAATCAATAACAGGATCCCTTCCTTTTGAAAAGTTTTTGTACTTTGAAAGAAATCTCCAATGGAGTAAAAAGAAAAACCAGTAACTTGAAAAAACTTATATCCAACAGTCCCTCTGACAAAAGTCTTCTATCTAGAACATATTAAACGTTTTCAAAAATCAGGGCTCCAAATTCAAAGATCCAATGCAAAAATGGGCATATGAGATGAATGTATATTTCTCAGAAGAAGAAATACAATCGGCAAGTAAATATATAAAAAAATGTTCAATCTCACTGGACATTTGAGAAATGCAAATTAAACAATACTGAATTCCATCTTGCCCCAGAAAGAATGGCTATCATCAAGAAGTTAAGCAGTAGTAAATGCTGGAAGGGCTATGGGGTAAAAAGAACCCTTCTCCACTGTTGGTGGGAGTGCAGACTGGTATAGCCATGATGGAGGTCAGTGTGGAGATTCCTCAGAAAATTAGGATTGGAGATTCCATTTAAGCCAAACCTGATTACATTTTCCATATACTAAGGAGACCACAGACATACCTTAACTTGGATACTAACCACAGTCTGGAAGGAATAGATAGAGGGGATTCTAGTCCAGGGAAGGTGCCTCAAAAATCATAAAATACTAAGCATAGAAATTCATGAACAGCTGGATTCCAAGACTGCAGTTCTTAGAAAGAAAGCACTTACTCAATAACATAGAAATTTCTTTCTTTCACTTAAATCTTTTAAGGATTTTTCTGTTTTGTAATATTTTTATATTTGCTTCATCAGGTTTTTGGGAGGTTGAGATTTCTCTCTAATTTTTTTCTTCTTTCATTTTCTTTCCTCTGCATTTTGATTTTCCTTTTTTCCATCTTATCTTCCTCAAATTTTCCATTTTTATTCTTTATCTTTTTTCTTTTCTGTTTTTTCTTCCTGATGTCTGTTTTCTGCCACTGTTTTATTCCTTAGTGGGAGCTTCTGTGTCATTTTTATTCTTTCCTTTTCATATCCCTTTGCTTAATTATTTTT
Source organism: Myocastor coypus (assembly GCA_004027025.1). Taxonomy (NCBI): domain Eukaryota; kingdom Metazoa; phylum Chordata; class Mammalia; order Rodentia; family Myocastoridae; genus Myocastor; species Myocastor coypus. The sequence goes on from PVJA010018689.1 coordinate 19,327, forward strand.
GAGACAGGGCTTCGCTGGTCTTGAGCTCACTATGTAATTCAAATGGGCCACAAATTAATAATGATCCTTCTGCTTCAGCCTCCTGAGTACTGAGATTTCAGGCATGCACCACTAAGCCCAGCCTATTGCTTAACTTTCAATATTTACATTTTTTATTTGCTGGTTCCCCATCCCCTCTACCTTTACAAATGTAACTGCTAAACTTTAAGTATTTCCAGGTAGCTAGGAAATATTGTGTTATTGCTGCTGCCTATTATTCTATTATTGGTAGAAGCAACTGTATTCCATTTGGTACATATTTACTGTAGATCAATAGTATATCCATATTTCTATCTATATTGAAACTGTAATTACAAATATCTTTTCTGTGGTTAAGGGTGATGCTTTATTAATTGGTCTTTTGATGTTTGTCGATATTCAGTTTGTATTTGACCCTAACTTATGCTATTTTATTACTATAACCACAATTATGTTAGTTATTTAATACTAATTTTCTTGAGAAGCCATTATCCGGATTGCCTTTGGGTCATTAACAATACGGTTTCCTATTTCTGCAGAACTGGATTTTGGGCCAAATATCCTGAAATCTCCCATTCAAAATAAATGGAAGTGGTTGAACACTGGAACAGAACCAAAGACTAGTAGTTACCCATGTTCAGAGGACATACTGAGAAATGGGCAGTAACAGAAGAGGTGTCCATATGAGAAACAGTTCTTTCCACTATAATTAGCCTGAAGGCCTCAGCACAAAACAAACAAAAATATCCAAACATATGAAGACAAGCCAGTAAAACAGACAAGCCAAAACTACCAAAGCTGATCCATATGGCATTGAAGGAGAGAAAACTAAAGGCAACAGACAAGCTTGGCATGGTGGTACAAGTCCATAATTCTAACACATACAAGGCTGAGACAGGAGTATTGCCATGAGTTCAAGGCCTGCCTAGGCTACATAGTGAGATCACTGCCAGCCTGAACTGCATAGCAATACCTGTCTCAAAACAAATAAATAAAAATAAAGGCAAGTGACCCACATTTTTCAAAATTATAGCAGAAAGGAACTAAGAAAATAGATCAAAACTGTATTTGTAAATCTCATATAAGATACAACTAAAAACATATTGGTCCAAAATAAGTAAGTCTCAGAAGATACTAATAAAGGAACAGTTGAACAAAATATTATAAAAACATGGATGACTGACATAGAAAAAATTAGAGTCAATGAAAAAACTCCAAATAGAAATTCAAGAGATGAAAAATTCTATCAGAAGTGTGAATTGAAAAATGATCAGCAGAGCTGGGCGTGGTGGCTCAGGGCTGTAATCCCAGCACTCGGGAGGCTGAGGCAGGAGGATTGGTGTGAGTTCAAGACCAGCCTGGGCTACAAAAGTGAGCTCAAGGCCAGCCTCAACTGCATAGCGAGACCCTGTCTCAAAAAGACAAACAAACAAAAAAAAAATGATCAGCAGAAGCACAGTGTCAGAAGTAGAAGAAAGGGGTTGTTAGTGACCAATTTTCTTGAGATGCCTTAAAATGACAACAGACCATGAAAAATGTATCCTGCATCTCCTAGATGACACAAATCTAAGATTCATTGGAATTAGAAATCAGAAGACAGGATGAATAGCATAAAAACCATTTTTACAGAGACAACAGCAGAAAAATTTGAAAGACAAGAAAAGATACTAAACTTAGATATATAGAACCCCAAATAGACACATATAAAAGAAACATCTAGATATCACACATTTCTTTAAAATCCTGGATGTCCAACGCATAACAGAATCTTAAAAGCAGTTTTAGAAAAGTAATGAATCATTTATAAAGGCAGCCCTCTTAGAATTACAGCCAGTTTTTCATCACAAACCTTAAATATCAGGACAGCTTGGAGTGTAAACTCTAAATGAAAACATCCAATCCAAGTTGATATATCCTACAAAACTATCTTTCCAAAATGATGGAGAAATAAAGCTGTTTCATGAAAACCACTTTAAGAAATTAATGACCACCAAACTAGATCTCCAAAAATTTCCCGAGATTATTCTAGAAAAGCACAAGCCAACAATGCCAAAATGTCCAATAGAATGAATATACTAGGCAGACTAAGCGGAGAAATATTGGTGATCCAGAAATAACCAACAACAACAAAAAAAATAATTCAGTGACAAGATAATACTTTTTAGTAATAATAGTCATTGTAAATGAGCCCATTTTCCCTGTGAGCCACAGTGAAATCTGAACTAATGGGAAGATGTTAGCTGCAAACATCATCAGAGAAGATAAGCAAGTTGAGGTGGGTAGCAGTACATTGCAACATCCTAGAAAAAACAGAAAATCCAAAACCAAAGCAAGTCTAAGGAAAGAAATTATATCAATAGAAATCAATAAAATTGAGACGAAAAAAATTACAATTGATGAGTTGATAAATATGTTCCCTTAAACAATAAGCAATCTAACCAAACAAGGAATGCAAAGACCCAAATCAATAAATTAGAGAAGAAAAATATGATGTCACAAAAGAAACTGCTGAAATCTGGAAGATTATTAACAACTACTTTTGCGAACTTATATGCCAAAAAAAAAAAAAAAAAAAAAAAAAAAAAAAAAAAAAAAAAAAAAAAAAAAAAAAAAAAAAAAAAAAAAAAAAAAAAAAAAAAAAAAAAAAAAAATGGAGAATTCAGAAGAAATAGATTCCTAGGTAAAGATGAATTACCAAAACTGAACCAATGAGATTTATAAACCCTGAAAAATCTGTTGGGCAATGAACTTGAAAGATTAAGGGGAAAAAAAACCCTACCAACTAAGAGAATCTCACATTCAGATGGGTTCATCACTGAATTCTACCAAAGCTTCAGATATTTTCTAATGGCAGTACTCCTCAGACTTTTCATGATACTGAAACAGAGAAAACTCCAAAACTCGTTCCTGAAGGTTGCTATTATCCTGATTCCAAAACCAGAAAAGTATCCAACCAAAAAATAGAGAACTGCAGACCAATCTCATTAATGAATATAGATACAAAGATCCTTAACAAAGTATTGGTAAAAAAAAATGCAAAGAATCATAAAATTGATCATGCAGCATAGCCAACTAGGCTTCATTCCAGGGATACATGAATGGCTCAATATATATATATATAATATATATATATGTATATATATATATATATATATGCACACAAATATACATCACATAAATAAAAACAAAATAAAAATGTCATCTCAATATATGCAGAAAAATAAAGAGGAAGATGGGTCATACCCACACACTGCTCTGCATAACTGTTGTGAGGACAGTGTGCAGTGTGTCAACTGTTAAAAAAAATTAATAGTAAAAGAAGCCAAAAGATTTCTTAAAAAGTTAAGTTAGATATACAGTTACTTTTTCTTAGTTCTTTGAGAATAAAAGTTTCTAGTAATATATTTAGACACGATATCAGGTCTAGATCTTGTCCTCTGAATAACTACTATGAAGATAACTATATGCAGGGTATTAATTATTGTAACCATCCCACTAACATGTTTTGAAACTGTTTCATTGCAGTCTTGTCTTTTTTCTCATTAAAATGAATAAAAGACGTACAAAACTGTAAAAAAAAAAAAATATGCAGAAAAAAACTCACAAAATTCATCATTCTTTTTTTGAAGAAAATAAAGTATACAAAGACTTTATCTTAATCTAATAAAAGCCAGGTATGTAAAATCTACGGTCAACATCATATTAATGGGAGAAAAACTAAAGGCTTTCCCTCTAAAATCAGGAACAATAAAAGAATGTCCATGATCAGCACTTCTTCTCAACATGGCATAAAAATGTTTGAAACAGCAATTAGGCGAGCAAAAGAAAAAGGATATAAGTAGAAATGAAAGAAATCAATTTATCATTATTTGCAGATGATATAATTATATATATAGAAGGTCTCAAAAAATCCTACACAGTACTCTTATAATTAATAACTAAATTTAAAAATGTAAGAGGGTACAAAATACACAAATATCAATAGAATTTGTATATACTAATAACAAGGCTACTACCTCAGTTACTTTTTCACTTCTGGGAAAAAATACCCAACATACACAAACTCAAGAAGAGGTTTATTTGCCCTACACACAAAAAATTAAACATTTAAGAATTAACCTAAGGAAGAACTCTGCAAAGAAAACTACAGCACTCTGGAAAAGGACATCAAAGAGCACATTGAAAATGGAAGGATATACACTGTACCTGGATAGGCAGAACTTGTGTCATCAAAATAATCATACTTCCAAATTTGACACTATGATTTAATGAAATGCTAATGAAAAATTCAACGAAGTTTTTGTGATTACAAACAATGTGGTACTCACAAATAAACAAACATGAAAGTCAATGGAACAGGACAGAGGATGTAGACTTGATTCTTGACAAAGGAGCCAAAAAATAAAAAAACTAAAATAACTACTGGAAAAATAATAGCCTCTTTAGCAAATGGTATTAGGGAAAATGGCTGTCCACATGCAAAAGATTGAAGCTAGATTTTTATCTCTCACCATGTACTAAACTAAAATCAAAATGGATGAAAGAACTAAATGTTAAAACAGAAACACAGCATGACAGAAGAAAAACAGCTAAAACTCTTGATGTTGAAGGGTTGGGCAAGGATTTTCTGAACAGAATTCTGACAGCACAGGGAATAGTTCCAAGAGTCAACAAACAGTAGCATATTAAATTAAAAAGTTCTGCACAGAAAAAGAAACAACAAAAAGGCTGAAAATACAAGCTATAGAATGGAAAAAAATTTGCCAGTTATACCTCAGATGATTGACACCTAGTGCAAGGAACTAAAAAAAAATTAGACTCCTTCCAAAATGAAAGACTCAATCAAAAATGAGCAAGTGAAATAAATAGATATTTCACAGAAGTACAAATGACCAAAAAATACAGGTACAAAGGAGTTCATTACATGAAACAACATTGCTGGCCATGAAAAAATGCTAATTAAAACAACACTAAAAGTTCATCTTATGGGGGGGAGTAGACAATCATCATGATCAAAAAGAAAGGGAAAATCTGGTGAAGCTTTGGGGGAAAAGGAAACCTTTTGCACTGATTGAAATGCAAACGAGGACAACCACTTTGGAAATTGGAGTGGAGATCCTGCAAAAAAATGAAACTAGGAATTCAATTTCACCCAGCTATTTTCCTTCTATTACTCTTCTCAAAAAAAAAAAAACTAATGACATCATATTGTGATATATCTATCTTGAATTAAGATATATTATGTACCAATTCTCCACAAACAATATAAACATTGTGTACTACCAATATGTAGTAATAAAGCATGTAATATAAAATGAAGTCAGACTATTTGCTAAGAAGCTTTAGCTTTAGTATTTCTAAACTGCAGCAATAATAATAATAATAATAATAATAATACAGTTGCTCTACAATTTAGTAGACATGGTCATGAATACTGAAACTGCCTTCCTAACGTTTATTCTACCCTTCCCACATTTCAGCATGCAACTGAGACATGTGGATGAAATTAATCTCACCTTTGTTTCAGGAATTAGTTTATCTGGAGTGATCAAATCACCTGACATGGTCTCTGGCCACAGAAAAATTGTTTAGGATTGAGCAATTCAGCATGAATCACAGGACTTTTGCCATACAACTGTGGGGTATGACTTTCTTTCCTTTAATGTGAATGAGAATCAACACATCTCATGTGGTTGACAGCAGTCATGCTGCACTTAAAAAGAGAGAGACTATGCAACAAGAATTCTGTCAATGTTGTGAACAAAGCCTTGTGGACCTTCCTCCAATGAGAGAAGTGTTAATTATGTGCTTTTTCTACCCAATTTATGAAATATCTACTCTATGGAGGATACATAATTCTTATGTTGTGATTCATTTCTAAGTTGTCATCAAACACCACTTGAGTTTCACACTTTAACTTAATTCATAACTGGAATAGAATCTTAATGTTTAAAATCATGATTTGCTTCTATTATCTCAGTGCCTAATACACAAAAAGTCCAAACCAAATAACAGGAAAAGCCATCATGTCATTCATGTGATCATTTTAATAAGTCAATAGAAAAACATTTTCATGGGGGCTGGGGAGATGGCTCCATGGCACAGGTGGCTGCCTGGTAAGTTTGAACCTCTGTCCCACCAAAAAAAAAAGCAGGAAGCAAAAAAAGAAAATCATTTTTTATGCTGTACTGGCCTCATCTCCAGGGCACCCTGAGATAGTAGTTGAGACTAGATGGCAACACATGCCTGAAATATCACCTCTTGGGAGACTATAAACATGTGGATCACTGAGTCCAATTTAGTAGTAGTAAGATCTTGAACATCCTGTAGACCCTTCCCTAAAATACAAAAAAAAGAAGAAAGAAAAAATGAAAGAAAGAGAGAGAGAGAGAGAGAGAGAGAGAGAGAGAGAGAGAGAGAACGAAGGAAGGAAAGAGAAAGAAAGAAAGAAAGAAAGAAAGAAAGAAAGAAAGAAAGAAAATTATTTCATTATCAGTTTCCTGTTAACTATGATCCCTGAAAAGTAACGCAAAACAGTGACACTGAAGGTAGAAAGACTGCGTAGTCACTCTATTTCGTTTACTCTTCATAAATAAATAAATTGTATCTGTGAGGTTAAACTTTGAAAAAGCTTTCAAAATATAAATATGGAAGTACATTTTACAGTGTCTTAGTTACTCTTCTCTTGTTGCTGGGACCAAAAAAAAAAAAAAAATGAGGGAAGGAAAGCTTTATTTAGCTCACAGTTACTGGAGTTTTCAGTCCATATTCAATGGGCTTCAATGCACAGTGGCACGTGGCAGAGGGCAAACTTTCATGGAGGCAGCTAAGAGCAAGAGCAAAGGGAAAAGTAGCAGCAGCTCAACTGCCTCAGGGGAGGTGCAACACTTACACCCACAATAATCAATTACATATTCCAGAAGCTGCCCCAGGACTTCATGAAGCTTTGAGGGGGACACCTATACACAAACCATAACATATAGCTCGGGTACTTTTTAAATCTAAATTATTTACATCATTCCAAATGGTCAATTAAATACTACATTCTGGTGGAGAATACTACAAAATCAAAAAGCCAGTTATGTTTTATATCTTTATAAAACTATTATATTGTTTCTTTAGAAGTTACACCACCGTTTTTATGGATGTAGAAAGCAAGGAATTGTCAAAAAGCCATGAAAGAACTGCTACATCAAAGAAGATGAATTTAGTTTAACTAAAATTTTTCAAAACTGTTGGTCTACCACAAGATTATCTACTCATGGGAAAACTAGGAAGTTTGAAAAATGAAGCTTAAAAGAACATGGTTGAACCCCAAGCAACACTCTTTTGAGAGTTTGGTCACTCTTACATTGACTAGGAAAAAAAGCACAGTATTGTATATGAACATTATAAAGCACTTCTGTTTATTTATCTTTCATTAAATTTGCCCTTATGTCAAACTTCAAACAACCATAAAAAAATTCATCCTGATATGAGAGAAAGGTTTTCCTGTTGAGACAACCTCACCTTGATTAGTATAATAAAAAATATTTGATTCAACTTACAACTAAAAATACAAATAAAGTCAAATCAAAATTTTCTTCAGTATAATGGCTTTATAATTTTTTAAGAATTCTTTATTTCATGGAAAAATGTTAAACAAAATTTCAGCACACACCTGTAATCCCAGCACTTAGGAGGCTGAGGCAGAAGGTTCAGGGCAAGTTCGAGACCAGCCTGCACTGCAGAAGTGAGCTCAAGGCCAGCCTAAACTGCATAGCGAGACTCTGTCTCAAAAAAAAGACAAAAAAAAAAAAATCACAATAGAATAATAGTAATTAATACATTGTATGTTGTCATTGTTAAAGTAACTTCTCAGAGTACAAGACCTGGGCATAAAATTTTCTTTAGTCGGTATTAGCACAAACCTTCATTCTCAGTGAACCAAGAAGCACTAATAGTATAACTGACTTGCATTTATCCTTTTTCCCCTTCTGTTGTTTCCTCTTTCCCCCATCCTAGTTCCTTCTCCCTTTGAACATTTATTTCCCATGTCACAGTATCTATTGCACATTTTCAACCTTATTTACTCTTTTACATTCTCATCAAAGTGAGACAGTATGATGTTTACACATGTGAGTCTAATTTGCTTCACTTATGAGTGTGGTCTCAAATTGCATCCACTTATATATAGAAATTTCACATTAATTATTTATGGTTGAGCACTGCTCCATTTTATAAAAAGACCACATATTTTTATCCATTCCTCTGTTGATGTTGATGGACATAAGGGTTGTTCTCAAGATTTAGATATTACAAATTGTGCTGCTGTACACATGGGTGCACGTATATCACCATGGTATGGTGACTTTAATTCTGCTACAAAAATATCCATAAGGGGAATAGCTAGGCCAAAAGAGACCTATAATTCTAGTTTTTTCAGGAATATTCACACCGATTTCTACAGTGGTTTTCCACAGTTTATACTCCTAAAAACAGTGAAGGAGGATACCTTTTCCACCAGAGTTCATCCAGCATTCATTATTGGTTTATTTCTTGATGATAGCCATACTTTCTGGGGTGAGACGAAATCTCAGTTTTAATTTTCATTTTTCAAATGATCAATGAACATTTTTTCTATATATTTATATCTCTTTATTGAGAAGTACATATCCATCTCAAATGCTCGTTTTTGGATTGGGCCTTTCAATTTGGAGGCCTATATTTCAACTCTAGACGTGCTCTAGATAAAAGTATTTTATTTGAGGAACAGTTGGATAAAAAAATTTTTCTCTGTTATTGTCTTTTCACTTTTTTGGTAATTTTTTTGGTGTGCAAAAAGAGTTTTAATGACATGAGATTGCAGCTGTTGATTCTTTGTAGTATCTCCCATTATATTTTTTAGTGTAGTTTCTGCCTACACCAATGTCTACAAGATTTTTACCTACTTTCTCTTCCAGTGGATTCAGTATTTCTGTTTTATTATTTAGTAATTTGATCCATTTTTACTTTAGTTCATACTAATAGACATGAGTGTAGTTTAAGTTTTCAGCATGTAGATAGCCAGTGTTTTGAGAACTATATATTAAAATTCTTTTTTAGGTGGAAGGAGAAATATACCTCAGTGGCACAGTGTCTGCCTGGCAAGTGTGAGGCTGTGAATTTGATCTCTGTTACAAAAATATGTAAATAAATAAATGCTATTTTTCTTCCAATGAACATGTTGGCCCCTTGGCCAAAGGTAAGAATGCTGAGTACGTTTTTAGTTGTGTCTGTATCATCTAACATGTTCCACTTGTTCTCATGTCTGTGTTTTTGTTTATACTACAGTAGCTTTGTAGTATAATTTTAACTCAGAGATTGTGAAGCCTTTGTTGCCCAGAAATGCTTTTGCTATTCTAGGTCACTTCTATTTCTAAATCAATTTCAGGAATGCTTTCTCTAGTTCAGTTAGTAATGCTGTTGGAATTTTAAATAAGATTACATTAAATCTATTTGCAATTTTGGAACTATGGCTCTTTTTGCAAAGTTAGTTCTTTCTACACCTAAGCAAAAGATATCTTTCCTTTTTCTTTTTTTCTTCTTCTTTTTATCTTTCCATTTTCTGATATCCTCTCCGATATCTTTTTTCAGAGTACTATAATTTTTGAATGTATAGATCTGTTATTTTGTTAGATTGATTCACTGTATTCAAATATTTTATTGATTCCAATGTCTCACTTATAGGATGTTTAAATAGTATGGTTTCTGTAATTTCAATCTTAATGACTTTATTGTTTGCAGGAATTCTATTAATTTTTGAGTTACAACTTTGTATGTAGCTATACACCTGAATTTAGTCATAAAACCTAGAAATCTTTTGGTATACTTCTGGGGATCTTCCAGTATCATGTTATTAGTGAATAATGATAACTTCTGCTTTTCATATCCTTATTCTTTGTATCTGAACTCAATCCTGAGTTTAAAGTGAAAGCATTTGGTGTCTGTCCACTTAGCATGATGCTGATTGTATCTTTGTGATAGATGACTTTTATCAAATTAAGATAAAGACCATCTATTCCAATTTTCTCTCTCTCTCTCTCTCTCTCTCTCTCTCTCTGGGTCTTTTGAGACAGAGTCTCACTATGCAGTTCAGCTTGAGCTCACTTTTGTAGCCCAGATTGACCTCAAACTCACACTGATCCTCCTACCTCAGCCTCCCAAGTGCTAGGATTACAGGCATGCACCACTATGCACAACCTCATCTATTCCAATTTTATGTAGGATTTTATCCTACGTGAGTGTTAAACTTTGTCAAGAGCATTATGTGCATCAATTGAGATGATCATGTGATTGCTTTTTTGTCTTTGGCTCTATTGATATGGCATATTACACTTACTGATTTGTATATATTGAAATACCCCTACATTTCTGGGATGCATCCTACTTGATCATGATGCATTAATCTTGATTTGCCACATTCTGTTTGCTTGCGTCTTTTGAGGATTTTTGCATCTACATTTATTCTCTTTTGGTTGTGACTTTCTGTGGTTTTGCTATCATGGTAATGCATGTGTCCAAGAATAAGTTAGAAAGTATTGCTTCTTTTTCAATTTCATTTAAGAATTTGAGGAGTATTGGCATTAAACCTTCTCTAAATTTCTTATAGAACTCAGTAGTGACTCTATTAGGTTCTGTGCTTTTCTTTGTTTCTAAATTTTTAATTATATTTTCAATTTTATTGACTGATATTGATTTATTTAGAGTTTTTATATCTTCTTGATTCAGCTTTAGAAATTCATATGTATTTAGGAATATGTCTATTTCTTCTGTTTTCCACCCTATCAGAGTAAAGATTTTCAAAGTAGAGATTGAAGATAGATTACCAGAAAGTGAATGAGAAGCTGGAAACTGTTGTCAGTCTTGCCTGGACAGCAGGAAATAGTAACACTTCAGGGTAGCAGCCAAGTATCAGACAGACTCTGATGCCCGTTTCTCGGCCAAAGTGAACAACTCTAGCCTGGCTTAGGATATACCCAGACCTTAAAGCTAGGAATCAAACTGACACTGTCAGCTCTGCTGGATGACAAGAATGTCAATGCTGGTGACCACAAACTTGGCCAAGTACTGGAATTTGAAGCATACATACATGATGTAAAAATTGTTAATTTTAAACTATTTTGTAGCATAGCTACCCTCAGAACTTAGTGTACCCTTTAATGTTGTATGTCTGGGATGCAAGAGTTGCTAAAAACTCATGTGAGACTTTTGGTTTAAAGATGATTCATCTTTAAGGTGTTACTAGTTCAGAGATACAGAAGAAATCTGATTCCAAACATAGACCTTTTAGCAGTACAAAGGGGAAAACTTGGCGGCCCTCTAGTGACGCCAGGTTCCTTTTTAAAAAGAAATTTAGGGGCGTGGTGGCTCATGCCTATAATGCCAGCACTTGGGAGGCTGAGGCAGGAGGATCGCTGTGAGTTCGAGACCAGCCTGGGCTACAAAAGTGAGCTCAAGGCCAGCCTCAACTGCATAGCGAGACCCTGTCTCAAAAAGACTAAATAAATAAATTAATTAATTAATTAATTAATTAATAAAAAGAAATTTAGACAGGGCTGCAAGTGGAAGCTGATAATGTGTGGGCACTTTGTAACTCTGTGTTGGGTAAGTAAATGAATTGTCACTTTCTGAGAATTAAACTATGGCTTCCTAACCCTGATTGGTGAGAAGTGCATGGCTTGCTGGTGTTAGGTACAAAATCATCTGAAAGGGACTGTTTTAGACTGATCTTCATACCCTGCTTCCATCCCAGCCCTTCATCACCTCTTTTAGACCAAAAGTAGTCCACAGGGTGTATTAATTATTTCTTTTGTGCCTTTTTGCTTGGAGAGGGGGATGTAATGAAGCCAATCAGAATTTAATTCTTTTTCTTTTCTTCTCTCTCTCTCTCTCTCTCTTTCTTTATTTGGCTTTGCACCAGTGTATACAAGCTGCAAGTTGGGAAGTTTGCATGACAGTGATGACATGGTGACAACACTAGGAATCTAAATTTGACATATGTTGTGCTCCACTCAGTTTATTATTCAGCAGTCTATTGGGTATGCTTTAGAGTCTTCCATTTTGTACAGAATTTGATCCTGTCCTTCAAATGCTGTAATTAAATCACTTAAAATAAAACTTGAATAAAATATTGAAACCACAAAAAATGTATCATTCGTACAGTTGATTTTGTTGTCATGCATTTCTTAAGTCATTCTTTGTCTGGAGAGTATCTTATTTCTCCCTTAATTTTGGAAGGCAGCTATGCTCACCACTATACCACCAACACAGGCTCTCCCTTAATTTTGAAAGATAGTTTTTCAAGGTGTATCCATCTGGGTTGGAAACTGTTTACTTTTAGGATTTAAAACATTTCACTGCAAGCTCTTACTGACTTCTGAGTTTGTGTTGAAAAGTGTGCCATAATTGATGGGTGTTCCTTTATAGATCTGTTTCTTTTTCTATCAGGATTTAATATTCTGTTCTTGTGGTTGAATTTCTGAGATCTTGATTGTTGTATGCCTGAGAGTATGTTGGCTTTGAGTATGGCTAATTGGTAGTGTGTATGCCTCACTTATCTGTATGTTAGATTCTTTTCCCATGCTTGGAAATTTTCTATTATTTATGCATATAGTCCTTTTATGTTATTTCAATTGACTCCTTTTACATTGATGTTAGCTATCTTATTTATCTTTGCATTGTCTTGCAGCTGTTGAATTTTTATTTCCTTATGCCTTCTTTTTTAAAGGTATCTTTCCTTTGATGATTGCTACCTGTAATCCTGTCTTCAAGGTCTGAAAGTCTGTCTTCAGTTTTGCTGAAGTGGTTTGGACAGCTTTCAATGGGATTTTTAATTTCCTGGATATCTGTATGAATCTGTTTCATGTATTCTATTGCTTATAATGGTCACCATCAGTGATCATTCTTGGTTTCCATCATTTTTCTATGATGCACTCTTTTCGAAAACCTATTTCTAGTGTACATTTCCCAATCATTTTCTTTATTTTTATTGTCATTTATTATTTTTACCTGAGAAATTATTTTTGGTCTGATTTCTTTTATACCCTCATGTATTTGTTTCTTTACTTTGGCTACTATTTCAGAGATGTAAGGTGTACATTTTCCATCTTCCTCTCTTTGTCTCTTGTAATTGTTCTGGATAGGCTGAAAGTCTGAAGTGGCACTTTCCTCTGTGCTGTAATTTCCCATTTCAAAAATTTTTATTTTGTTTTCTGTCTTGATTCTTGAAAATTTTTGTAGTAGATAGCCTTATCAATAGCATCAATCCCTCTCTAGGCAAAGTTTCTCTTTAGAGATGCATTCTTGGTATGAATTGTTGGTTTGTGTTTTCCCAAGATCCTACCTTTCTAGTCAAGTAAGAGTATGATGTTAGTATCACTTTGGCTCAGTGCTCATTCCTTTGGAGATGGGCTGTGCTGAAATTATTACCCCAAAACTTTCCAATAGTGTTACATAAGTTAGAACAACTTAATAAAACATATATAGCATCATGGCTAAAGTAGTATAATTTGCAATAATAATAGTGTTAAGCATACTTGAGAAGTTGATAAACTGTGGTAACTATTAATTTTATACCTTACAGTATAGAAGCAAATTCTACAGCTATATAATAGAATAAATCATAAACTGGGAGCTTATATGCAAAGTGTTTCACCTTGGAATAGTGGTTTTACCATTTGGTAGGGGAAATTTTAAAAGGTTAGTAGATAAAACAGAGAATACTGAAAGAAATAATGTACAAGTGAGGTCAAACAATGACCATACAAGTTTTGGGCACCTAGAAAAGAGGCCAGAGTAGAAACAATGAGGGAGTGAAGAAGTAATCAAGGTATTACTGATGTTTTAAAAATTAGAGAAACTGTTTACTTATATATTTTTTTAAATTTTTATTTATTTAGTATCACCAACTTCTGCAGTTTGCTATTTCCTTGGACGAGATGGGAGGGTGCTGTAGGAGGGTGCCTTTCTGTTCCTACTTCCAGCAGTGTGGGGGCAGCCTGAAGCTGCACAGTACCAGTATATAGCATTGTTTAATTCTGGCACCTCTCTGACCACAGGCCATAGGAAGGTGTTAGCTATTTCATTTACTATGCACTTCTGTGGCCTTAAATCTTGTTCTTAGTGGTTCCAGTTAATTCTCTGGTGCACAAAACAAAGAGAAAAGGGGGAAGAGGAGGGAGAGGAGAGGAGAGAAGAGGAGAGGAGAGGACAGGAGAGGAGAGGAGAGGGAATAGGAAGGGAAGGAAGGGAAGGGAAGGGAAGGGAAGGGAAGGGAAGGGAAGGGAAGGGAAGGGAAGGGAAGGGAAAAGAAATCTGCCCTGTGTGGCTTGATTTAGTTGCACTATTTTAGTCTTATTCATTTTTTCTCCTTCTTTCATGTTTCTAGGTGTGGGAGGCAATTGTCCTGATCCAGTGACTCATCAGCAGCAAGGTGGGCTGGTTGTTCATTTTATGGTCTTTTATCTATGTTTTCTTTTATCTATCTGTAAGATTTCAAGTTTAAGTATGAGCACATAAATTCACAAATCTGGAGTGTTGTTTAAAATCTATCTTTAGTAATAAACAACATCCCTTGCCATTTTGAGAGACAAAAGAAATTCATTGAGAGAAGACTATTTTACCTATAAACGGGCTTCTAATTTAAAAATTCACTCTCATGGCTAACAAGATAGTTCAGCAGACTAAGTGCCTATTTAGGCAAGCACAGGAACTGGGGGTCAATCCCCAGCACCACAGGCTGTGACCCCACCTGCAGGCACACTGAGCCAACCACCAAGTTCAGTCGTGGTGGTACATGCCTATAGTTACAGCACTGGAAACTGCTGAAAACAGGAGAATCACTGAAAGTCCAATTTGCATAGTGAGACCCTGTACCAAATGCATAACATAGAAACTGAATAAATAAAAATAAAGGTCATTCTTTTAATATATTTGCATTTATAAGATATCCCAAACTGAAATTCAATGGAAAATTTGATAATTAGGTGCCTATATAAAATATGGATTATATGAATCCTGTCATAAGGAGTATGAATAATAGTATGTTCTTTGCTTTCTATGAAAATTCAGACAATTGATTCCACTCCTGCTCAATGCTGAAAACAAATCTCAGAGCCTTGTACATGTCAGGTTCTACCCCTGAGCTATGCCACCATGCTAAAATGCTAATAATTCTTGTTCACCATGTGATTATGTCTTACAGAAGCAACATTTCCTCAAATTTAAAATGATGGCA
The DNA here is from genome assembly GCA_004027025.1 of Myocastor coypus. Lineage (NCBI taxonomy): Eukaryota > Metazoa > Chordata > Mammalia > Rodentia > Myocastoridae > Myocastor > Myocastor coypus. The sequence continues at coordinate 34,601 of PVJA010018689.1, forward strand.
TAAGTATCTACTGTAAAATGTGATAAGTATACACTTAATAATCAGTACAGTGATTTTTATTTTTGGTGGTATGGGGGATTCAACTTGGGACCTTGCACTTGCCAGGCAGGTACTTCTGTCACTGAGCTTCATCTCCATTCCCAGACATACATCCATACATATTTCTAACCACAAGTCACTGTCTGCATAGAAATTCAGTTTCCTACTAAATCTTGGTAAATTTCTTCTTTCTAATTATGTGACTTTTCCTATTTTTAAAATTAATTCACAGCCTTTTCCTTCATTCTGGCTTCAGTGTCACTATTCTGCAAGTTTTCTTCACATTCAGATTTATCCATCCTATACAAATAAGTTCCACTCATTAAAAATGGCACCCTTTCTTATAAATTATTCTGGACTACACCAACATCTTTTACATAAAGTCTTTTTTATTCTATTCTATTCTATTGCATTCTATATGTGCACTCAAAATTCATAATTCTAATTTTGGTGATTGTTTGAAAGTTTGATTTTTAATTCTCCAGCCCAGGATTAATTTTTGAGCTCAGAAGAGATTTTATAACCTCATATTATGTATATACCTAGAGGTACCACAGGAAATTAAAACTTATGGGCCCTGAAAACAAATTCATCTATCTCACAATATCTATATAATATCTTTGCCCAGCCGGGTGTGGAGGCACACACCTAGAATCCCAGCACTTGGGAGGGTGAGGCAGGAGGATTGATGTGAGTTCAAGACCAGCCTGGGTTACAAAACTGAGCTCAAGGCCAGCCTGAACAGCATAGCGAAACTTTGTCTCAAAAAGACAAAAAAAAAAAAAAAAACATAGCCTTGCCCAATTGCATTTATAAATACCTGCATTAGTTAGGGTACTAGTTTCTGTGTCTTTAACAAAGACTACTAAATAAGAGTAACATAAGTAAGTCTTTATTTCTTTGTCACATTACAACATAAGTATAGCCAATCCAGAGCTGATATGGTGGCTTCATAGAAACCCAACCCAGATTCCTTGCATCTTTGTTGTTCTCCAATTCTTAATGCATGGCTTCCTTCCCATGGTCCCATAAGGTGCTTCATCTCTTCCTATCACATCTTCCAGCTAGCAGGGAAAGGGAAAAGAAGAGAGGAGTGAGGACATAACTGACTTTAAGAGGAGGGACTACATATTTCACAAGTTCATATCCATTCGCTAGAGTAATGCTACATGTCATATATATATATATATATATATATATATATATATATATATAAAATTTATGTGTGTATTTGGGACAGGGTCTCACTATGCAGCTTATGATCCTCCTGTTTCAGCCTCCCCAGTGGTGGGATTACAGACATGCACCATTACATCCGGTCTTGCTGGGTGCTTGCTAAGCATGCCTGGGTCAAGGCTGACACAGCATGTGGTGCCAGGGATCCAACTCTGGTCCCTGTGCTCTCCTAGGCAGGCACTTAGTCCATTGAACTATCTTGCCAGCCCTCATATATAGTATATTTTAACTAGGTAGCTATTTAGTTTTATGTCCATGTGAGTGTATCCCAAAGCATTTCTGACCCTATAAAATCTGAGCTAATAGTAAAGAATACAGTGGTCATGGGTATACCTCAGCAGCATAAGTGTCTTCCTGTCAAGTGCAAGGTTCTGAGTTCACTCCCTGTTACCTCAAAAAAAAAAATAATATCAATAAAGAAAAGAAAACCGCATACACAAAGCAAAAAACTGCATGTCTGGAACCTAAGATCATATTAGTTCACTCTAAGAAAGTAAGTTTGTTCTAATAAAACACAATATCTACCACAGTCATTACCATTAGGGCTATCATTTAACTGAGCCACAGGTAGCTGTTATTCATCCGCCAGGATCCATTCCATTTCTTTATGACCCAGAGTAATAAATCAAGTGGAAATATGGAAAAAGAGTAAAATACACCACCACCCCTCCATCCTCTAGATCCAGAACCAGCAAACTTTTTCCTGTAAAGGAACTGACAGGCTGGTGAGATGGTTCAGTGGTCTAAAGTGCCTGCTTAGGAAGCTTAGGCAACCTCAGGGACCGTGGTTCAATCCCCAGCACCACATGGTGTGCCAGTTCCACCCCCAGGGCAGGCTGAGCCAGCCATAATAATAATTTTTTAAAAGGAACTTACATATTTTATTTTCATTTTTAAAATTTTTTTCTTACATATTTTAAACTTCACAGACTATATGGTCTCTGTTGATACCTTGGAACTCAAAGTCAGCCAAACCAAGCGTCTTAGTTACTTTTTGCTCATTGCTGGGACAAATACCCAACACTCAGAATGAAGGAAGGAAAGGTTTAGTTAGCTCACAGTTCATAGAGATTTCAGTCCATATTTGGCTGGCCCAAGGCTGAATGGAGCAGGGTGGAGAGCATCCAGTACATGGCGGCAGAACAGCAGCAAAATGGCAGCAGAGACAGCCAATCAATCAGGGCAGCAGAGCAGCAGCAACAGCTCAAGTCTCTCTCTCTCTGTCTCTCTTTATATTACATTCAGGCTCTCCGCCTTAGCCCCCACCTTAGGCTACACCCATAATCACAGAAGTACTTCGACCCATAATCCCATCAGTACTGAAACCCATAGTCCCAGGGATCATGGATCAAGTGTCAAACTCTAGAAGTCCCCGCCCAATGACTACATGAGGCTTTGGGGGGACAACTAGGTATAAACCATAACACCAAGTATTTGACATAATTCCGTTTATAACTGCCCATTAACACACCATTCTACCCATAGCGCCCAGTGTTTTTCTTGTTATTGTTGTTCTCTCGGTCTCAATGTCAGTGAGACGTCTGACCACTTTATGAAATGTTTAGGGCCATATTACCCAAGTAAATTGCTTCCACTGCCTTTGTGGAAGGGCTGTGGGGATTATTACAAAGGATACTTACCACTGCCTCACAGGATCTATTCTCAGGGTGACTCAACTGCTTCAGAAAATGGGTTCTAGTTCTGAATATTGCCATTACCCCAAACACTGGGCTTAAAAAGTGACCCATACACTTTGTTACAGTGGCCACACCCTACCATTCTTGGTTTCTCCTGCTGGTATATGTCAAATGATTCTCTTGTCACTGCTTATTGATTTTGCTCCTAGGATTGTTATCATCTATTAATCTTTTCCATTATTCTATGGGTCTACCTGTTCTTCTGAATAGAATATTTGAAATATTTCAATAGAATAATTGAAAATCTCTGGCTTCTGGCAGTTAAGTGGCACTATCTGGCCTCTGCTGTTTTATGCTTCTATAATTTCTTTTGCTACCAATGAGTCAGGTTTTATAATGGCCCTGAGTGTTGCCATCCTCACTTTGCTGGAATATAGCGACATGTGGAAGACAAGAGGGAGGGAAGTGATTCCCCTGGAACCAGGGAGAAACCTAGGTGAGAACTGAAGCTAAGTGAGAAAGTAAAGAGAGAAACTTCAATGAAGAAGTAGATACCCACAGGCACCTTCTCCCTGAGATGGGACTCATTGTGTGAGAGGACTTGTCCAAACCTGCTGACACGTAGTGAGTGCTGACTGCCCCAAAAGACTCCATGGAGCAACCCAGCAGTGGAGTTCAGCATTGGAAGTGAAAGACTGCACTAGCTGGTGATAGATGCTGATGGCTCCGTTGTCCTGCATAAGAGAGCCCCTGCCAGCTCCATTCTACCAGTTCCCTACTGGACTCAGGTGAGTTGATGGCTGCAGGCTGCCAGAGGACACAGGGTTGCTGAGACTGACAATTACCTCCACCAAAATGCTACTGCTGGCTTGCTGGGATAAATCAGCAGAGACCCAGACTCTATTTTCACACGTTGTTTACCAGTGATAGCACAGACAAACCTGGAAATGGACTTTTTTTTCTTCTCCTGTTGTACCTTTTATTCCTGCTTTATTGGGTAAACTTAAATTTATGAGTGTAAACATGGTGTCTAGTGTCTTTGTGATCCTGTTCTGTTTTTTTTTTTTTTTTTAGCTCTTCCTTTTCTCTTTCCCTCCAGTTTTCTGCACTTGTTTCCCAAAGTTAGCAGGATCCTCCTTAGTTATCCAGTCATACTTCTAATCTCTTTCTCTTCTTCTATCTCTCTATTTTCTGTTTAACTCATTTAAAAATTTTAATTCCTGAGGGCAATACTGACATAGTGAGGACTTGTATACTGCACATAATTCCCCAATTTGTTTTAGATTTTTTTTATACAACCACAAATCTAGTTGATATGGTTAAAAGTGAAAAATTACAGTTGCTTCAGTTTATCATTTTCTAGGCTGTTTGATGCCATAGCCAAAAGTGACATGATTATTCTAAACAGCTGTTCTACCTAGTATTCAAAGACTGAGATTGACTAAGACACAGAAAATACTGACACTGTGCTAACAAACCAGGGCTCAGCCAAGCAGCCAGCAACTTTTCATCCCCAATAAATCGAAGAGGGAAGATCTTACAGGACAGCCATAAACCAAAAACCAGCTATGCCTGAAAGATAACTCCAAAAGAAGTCATTTCAGAAGGATTCTCAATAACAGCAATAAAGAAACCCACCATAGGCAATCTACAAACATAACCCCCAGAATTAAAATTTTAAAAAGAAAATAAATGAAAAGATAATTAAACAAAATGCAACCCTAGACATCCTGCTCACTAAAGGCAAATCCAGGAGGCAGTAAGGTAAGACAATCTGAAAGCTACCCAACTGGATTCTCTGAAATAATAACGATCCAACTGAATGAGGCTCTAGAAAAATATAAAATAGGAGTAATTTTTCTAATAATTGCATAGATGCTGTCCACAATAAAAACCAGGCATAGTCATTCTAGAACAGGTACAGACAAAAAAAAAAAAAAAAAAAATATATATATATATATATATATATATATATATATA
>PVJA010018690.1:0-39435 GCA_004027025.1 Myocastor coypus
GCCCTGCCCTGCCCTGCCCAGCCCTGCCCAGCCCAGCCCAGCCCTGACCAGATCAGAGCAGCCAGGCCCAGCCCTGCCCCACTTCCTTGGAGAAGTCCTGGTCTTTGGAGGAACTTGATCTTCACAGCTTGACCTTCTTTGAAGGAGCTCTGCCCTGGCACAGAATTTGGAAGAGAGAAGCTTGATGAATGCCACAGCTGTTGCTCCTCCTCTGCTCTTCATTGTTTTCCGCCGCCTTGGAGCCAGTGGAGTATGAACTGAAACCTCCACAAACCGTGAGCTAAACAAACCTTTCCTTCCTTCATTTTGAGTGTCGGGTATTTGTCCTAGCAATGAGTAAAAAGTAACTAAGACAACCTCCTATAGGCATGTCAAAAAAGAAGAGGGGGAACAAGGGAAAAAATGTATTTGTGGGTTGGGAAGTAAATGGCAAGATATAGAGTAAGATATGGAGTCTTAAGCTCAGGGGCATAAATGCTTGCCTTACAAATGCAAGGTCCTGAGTTCAATCCCTGGTTCCAGAAAAGAAAAAAAAAAAAAAAAAAGATGGAGTCTCAGATACAGTGGGGAAAGACACAACTGATGGAGCTGAGCTATCCCGTCCCCACAGAGAGGGTGAAAAGGGGAGTGATGCATACAGATTATTCCATGGAATAACAGCCTCTTTATTTTTATTTTATTTTATTTATTTTATATTTTGGTACTGGGTCTTGCTAAGCAGCTTGGACTCCACCACCACACCTGGTCTCAGTGGCTGGCTCAGCGTGCCCAGGGCTGGGGCTGGCATAGCATGTGGTGCTGGGGTCCCTGCACTTGCCTAAGGAGGTGCTTATTCTGCTGAGCTATCTCACGGACCCTGAGTGAGGGCCTCTTAGTAAGGCTTTCATGATATCTACACTATAGCTTTTGAAGTCAATGGAAGACTAGAAATCACAGATGTAAAGGATAAAGAGAATCCTTCGTGCACCCTGGAAGCTTGGAATCTTGTCACCAAGCCACTGATTATCTCTGATATCTAGGGCAAACCGAATGAAATTTCGCTATCTGAGCTTTCTCACTTGTGAAATCGCTGATTTTTCTTTTTAAACTTTGAGGCAGGGTCCTGCTGTGCTGTTAAGTTGCTCGGCCTGGGCTTGAATTTGCATTCCTCTTCCTAGTCTCCTAAAGTGCTGAGACTGCAGGCAGGGGCTACCCTGGCTGGCTCCAGGCATCTAATTATTATTGGGAGGATTAAATGGTCTAATGCTTAGCACTTTGTTAATTTTAGAGTACTGTTGTAGAAAGCATACAGCGTTGTAATGTCATTTCCAAGCGCACTCACCCTTTCCCAGAAGGCATGTTCTGTACTGTTGAAATAAATGAAGTCCAGTGATGCTTGGAACAGCCTCACTCATGCTTGGCACAGACTCCAAAGCAGGTGGAAATCCAAAATGCGTAAGCGCTATGGTGGAATGGGAAGAAACTGCTCGAAAGGGAAAGGAAAGAAAAACTGGAAAAACTGAACAGAAGGGAGAGGGCAATATATAAATGCGAACACAAACTAGTTAAGATAATTACACTGCTACTCGCTATTAGTTCACTAAAAAGGAAAGTTTATGTCTGTATTATCTGATCAAATTTTCGCGCCTATATCTTACAATATGAACAAGTACTTTGAAGCTAACAATACACAATATACTCACCAATGTTACTCTCCTACAGTCTTGTTTTGAAATTTTCTATCATTGTTTTCATTAATTCTTTCTTTCCCCTCTTTTTGAGACAGAATCCTGCTATGCAATACACATTGGTCTTGAGACCACTTTGGAGCCCAGGCTGATCTCACGCTGGTCACCAATTTGCAACGATCCTCCTGCCTCAGCCTCCTGAGCTCTGGTATTACAGGTTTTTGCATCACCATGCTTAGCTCTTTTCTTTTCTTTTCCTTTCTTTTCTTTTCTTTTCTCTTCTCTTCTCTTTTCTTCTCTTCTCTTCTCTTTTCTCTTCTTTTCTTTTCTTTTCTTTTCTTTTGAGACAGAATCATGCTATGCACTTCGGGCTGGTCCTGCACTCACTTTTGTAGCTACTGGATTGATCTCTCACTCCTAGCCATGCTCTTGTTTTGATCTTCCAGGCATGAGCTGCAGATGCGGCTGGGGATTGAACTTGGGACCTTGTGTCCCAGCCCCTATTTTTCTTTTCTTTCCATCAAAGGCTTATTGGCTGTTGTCTTACTTTTTTGTTTTCGTCGCTGAGATAAAAATGTTAAAGGGGGAAAGGTTTATTACAACTGTGAGGTTTCAGTCCAAAGCAGCTGGCTCCAAGCAGGGTGGCCCATGGCAGAGGGCTGCAGCTCAGGGCAGCAGAAGACAGCAGAAACAAGAGCCCCAGGGTGGGGACAAGCTTCTTTCTGCCCCTTTTATCTAACGTAGATTGCTGGGATGAGGCTAGTGCCAATGCAGTCAGTGGACTTACCCAGTAATCACCCACCCTTAATCCCAGCATTGTTTTTTGAATTTTTTTTTTTTTTGTTTCAGAACTTTTGTTTGTTTATTTATTTATTTTTTTTATGGCTGGCTCAGCCTGCCCTGCTGGCAGGGCTGGCATAGCATGTGGTGCCGGGAATTGAACTGTGGTCCCTGCAGCCGCCAGAGCTTTCCTAAGCAGGCGCTTTAGACCACTGAGCCATTCTGCTGGGACCAGTCCCAGCATTGTACTGGAAAAACAATCACAAAGTCTCGATTTAGCTGCCTGGAACAGAACCTCCATCTAAAAATGCCTGAGGTCTCAGGGTGACACCCAGACTCCAACCATAGCAGCTGTGTTATTCCTTTTAGAACAGCATTGTAAGGGAAGGGAGATGTATTCAATGTGAATGTGTATTAGGCCAGTTTGAACGCAAGTTTTATTATGAAATGGGTAGGGGGCAGGGTGAACAGGCCTAGGGCTTCCCTTTGGAAACTGTCATACTAATCCATAAACTCCACTCATGCTTTCACGGAGCCCCTCCCCCACCCTACTCACAGTTTTATATTTATTTATTTGTTTGTTTGTTTGTTTGTTTGTCTTTTTGAGACAGGGTCTCACTATGCAGTTCAAGCTGGCCTTGAGCTCACTTTTGTAGCCAGGCTGGTCTTGAACTCGCACTGATCCTCCTGCCTCAGCCTCCCAAGTACTGGGATTACAGGCGTGCGCCACCACACCCGGCTCCCTACTCACAGTTTTAAAGAAATGTCTTTAGTACAGAGTTTACAGGGTCTCACTATGTGTAATGATTCTCCTGCTTTCTGCCTCCCAAGTGCTGGGATTACAGGCATGGGTGCCGCCATGCCTGGTCTCAATCACTGTCTCAGCTTGTCCCAGGGACAGGGCCGCACTAAATGCCAGGGAACGGGGAACCAGCTGCTGTATTCTGTCTAAGCAGGTGCTTTAGTTCACTTTTTCTTTAACCCATGAAAAGAGAGTAAAAGATCACTTGATGCAGTTTCTAGATTTCTTTCATCCTTTTTAGTCAGCAAGTAAGTCTCGCCATTTCAGTGCAAATCTTTTGTGAGGCTACTTTAGGTTTTTATGGGAAGGAGGTATGACGGCTGCGAATGTGCTGTGGGGCAGCTCTCTCCTTCAAGGGGACTGGGAATGTTCCAGTCTCTTCAGAGGCACAGGACTCTTAGTCACCAGCCTCAGGCTCAGTCACAAGGGAGCTGAAAAAGGCCCAGGAATCCCGAGGTCCCCGTGGGGTCAGCTGGGAGAAGGACTGGGTGGCCTTCACTCTCTTTGTGATTGTGGAGGTAATACTTCTGTAATAGAGCAGCTACAGCATTGTCCTCTGCCCTGTGTACTTGGAACACCATATAGAAGAGCTTTCACTCTGAAACTGCATGGTCAAGGAGTTTAAGTAATTTTTCCCAGGGAAGGTGAAGATCCTTGTACAATCTGGATTTTAGTGTTCTTGGATATTGTTACGCTGATGAACTCTGGCCCCTCTGAAGTTCTTCTGCATCTGAAAATGGTCATGTCTTGCAGATCCAAATTCTAAATCCCAGCCTCCTGGAATTCCAAGGATGCTGCCTTCCTCTTGGCTTCTCGGGATCTGAGGTCTGTCTGTCTGACACCTCGTTCCTTTGCACTTGGCTGCCAGTCTTCTCCTTAGCACATGGAAGCTTCATGGGACTGTGGGCTTGTTGGCATAGTTAGGATGATGGGTGCCCAAGGTGTGTGGAGCACTGGAGGGAGCAGGGCATGGGATGGTGGCCTAAGGCTTCCAGCCTCACTTATAATAGGGAATTCTCTGCACCCTGGCCAACCCACCAGCAGAGGAGATGTTCTAACCCAGTGAGCTCCTACCAATTAGGGCTCTTTCTTATTTAGAATTCCTTGCATCTAAATGTTTAATTGGACTTGACTCTATTCTCCCAAAACAAAACAACTTTTTTTTTTTTTTTTTTTTTTTTTTTTTTTTTTTTTTTTTTTTAATGTTACTTCTGGCTTAGCCTGCCCTGGGAGTGGGACTGGTGCAGCATGTGGTGCTGGAGATTGAACTACGGTCCCTGCAATTGCCTAAGCTTGCCTAAGCAGGCGCTTTAGACTGTTGAGCTATCTTGTTGGCCGCAAAACAACTTTCTTTTTTTATCATTACTTTTAGTAAGAAATAACAATGAGACAGTTTCAAGACATGTTAGTAGTACATCCCCAATAATTAACACAATGCATATTATTGTCCTTGTAGTAGTTGTTCAGAGTACAAGATGCAGACATGATAATTTTTCTAACCATGATTGGTACAAAAGTTTCTTCTCATTCAACTAAGGGAAAGTAGTTGTACACATAGTCCAATATTGCATAATCGTAGGGGGTTATTGGCAGAACTGGCAGTGTCAGAAGCTGTTGAGTTAAGCCCCAAGACAACTTTCAGTGTTGCATCCATCAGTGGAAAAAATTGTCAATTGCTGGGATTTTCTGAGTGAAAAAGCATTAAATGTATTTACATGGTTTTTATACCAACTTGTACTAAAGAGATTATCATTAAAAAAATCCTCATTACGAAGTAATGTACAATTTTAAGCATAAAATGTGATTTACAAAACCTCAGTGGCAAACTCAAGTCTTAATTCTATGTACAGGATTTCCCTTGGACTGGGGAGATAGCTTGGTGATCTAAGCACCTGCATGGCAAGCACAGAGACTGGGGTTCTATCTCTGGAGGCACATGCACACCTGGCTGGCCACCATAACTGGGAATGATGGTGCCCGCCTGTGGTCCTATTGTAGGTAGCTAAATTAGATAGAAATATTATAGGCAGTTATATAGAAATATTATAGGCAGTTATATAGAAATATTATAGGCAATTAGATAGAAATATTATAGGCAGTTAGATAGGACCAGGCCCTCCAGGACAACATGGAAGACAAGGTGACTCTACAACTAGAGTCAGACACTCCTCCAACGTGGGCCAGATCTCAAGACAAGAGTAAAAAAAAAAAGCAGCCACATACTTCCCCAAGGGTGAGTATCAGGAATTGAGATACTAAATAAGTATCAATCACCTTGAAAGAGCCTGAAAGAGTCTTGAGTCCAAGCCCAACAGGCAGTATTCTTACCCGCTTGTGATGCAACTTGCTTTCCCGTTGGATCCTGATTTTAATCCATTTTACCTGAGCAGTAGTGCTTGTGGTCTCACTGGTTGACCATAGTTTTTGGCCCGCCTCATGCCCACCTAAGCGAGTTCCCATGGCTTCACATCAGACCTGCCCTACCCTACCACATGATTTTGTTTTATATAACTCCTGGAAAAGGCAACTTCCTGGGCAACCCACTTGGGTCCCATTCTGTCCCTTCTCTCAGACAGAAGCGTTCATTTTCTCAAAAAATATTCTGCTCTTAACCTCCATTTGTTCCCACAATTCATTCCTCAGTTTTAGAGAACACAAACCCATTCTTGCAGGTTGGGAGTTTCATTTTTCACCTGTACCAATCCCAGCACTGGGGAGGCTGACAGAAGGATCGCCATGAGTCTGAGCTGTGTAGTGAGGCCTTGTGTCAAAAAAAAAAAAAAAAAAAAAAAAAATCCCTCGAATTTTGTAATACTGCCATATGGATTGTCACTTACTTATATAATTAGCCACTGGCAGACAGTCCATGCTTGTTTTTAGAGCTTAGTTAAAGCAAGGTAATTTTTCATATGAACAGGAGAAAAGAAGGTGGGTAGCATAGGCCAGACAAGCAGCGGCATCCAGTGAAGGCACAGTTAGCTCATTGAATATTCATATTTGTGTATCAGTGCTTTATATCAGGCAATATTTTGAATGAAAATTTCACAGTTCCTTTTACAGACTCCCATGTATTAAGATAGAGACACAGCAAGGAGTGACGCCACAACAAGGAAAGAGCAACACCACGGGAGTGCATGAAGTGCAGCCATTATCCAGGGATGAGCCGCTCTGTCTCAAAAATCCAGGGGTGGTTGCCCAGAGCGAGATAACCCCAGGAGAACGATCTCCACGGACATCAGTTGGCAACCTGCAGCCAGTTTTTGGTCAGATTAGGCCACCGAGTAGCACTGTTAACAGGATAGGGGGAGGGAAGAGAGTAAAGATGGACTATTTGCTCCCCTAGATTTCTAAATTTGAAGTCATCATGTGCAGGCTTTATTATTCTCCCAAAAGTGATTGCTCTTGTTGGATAGCCTTCTCTGTACTCTTTCTTTCTTCAGGGATTGCTTATTTCAGATAATTTACATTAAAATTTGCACAAACTACCCAGTTTGAGGACCATCTTATTCCTATGACTGTAATGAAACACTGATTATATTTTCATTGGAGGAAAACTCTTACATAGCAGGGTATGCTATCTATTGGAAAGGGATAGAAGAAAATGCTGAGACCAAAGATTATACAATAATTCTGACAAAAATGACTGGAATTAGCACTGGGGCGATAGCTTGGCAGGATAAGTGCCTGCCTGGGAAGCTCATGGACCTGGGTTTGATCCCCAGTACCACATGCCAGGCAGACCATGCTCTGAGCTGGCTACTGAAACCAGGTGTGGTGGCAGATGCTGTAAGCCCAGCACTGGGAAGGTTGAGACAGAGGGATCACTACAAGTCGGAGTTGTGTAGGGAGAGACTGTACCAAAGAAATGAAAGATTAAAAAGAAATGACTGGACCAGAGCTTGGATTATAAATGTTATGGTGGAAACAAGAGGAAGGATGCACAGATATTACGATAACTTGAAGCGACCTTTATAAGCAAGCAGATTTGTCCTTATCAAATGCTATTAGGTGTTTCAGTTCATTTTTCAGGATGACACATTTCAGAGAACATGAACTCATTCTGATCATGGTTCTGAACATTGTGAAGTTCAAGGGCCTGGGGGCGGTTGCTGGAGAAAGAGTCATTCGGTGTGTTTGTGTGGTAGGAAGATGGAAAGGCAAGGCAGTACCTGGGAAAGAAGACATGGGACGGCCTCACTTGATCACGACCTGCTCTCCTGAGCAGAAATCCAGTTCATCTGATCATTAGTGTGGCGTCACCATGACCTCAAGCTTCCTTCCACTCTACCCTTAGTCTCCACCTTCCAACCCTGCCATCCTGGAGACTAACTGCCCACACAGGAATTCTGGGAACACGTTCAAATAATAGCACTGAGGAAGGTGCAATTCTATCTTGTATTTTATCTCATAAATTTAATTTTAGATTTATAGATGAGTAGAAGAAAGGCAAATAGAACAGGCACCCCCCAAACTTTAAAATAATGTGACATGGAGGCGGGCTGGGAGGAATCAGCAACAATTCGAGTTTTTAAAGGTTTCATAGTCCTGTCCCACTGGGTCAGGATGGCGTTTCTGGCGCCATCCCATTTCCCAGGGCCCACTAGGCGGTACTGGTAAGGGGTGCATGGTCCAAAGAACACTTCCCAGGCTAGTCTGGGATCCCTGAGGAACAGAAATGGGATGTTGGGCTTTGCGCCTATGCATGTAGCCAGCTCGTCCATGTAGCAGATGTAGTTGAGGTAGCCTTGACTGGTGTCTTTAATTACGCCCCTGTGAGGAAAGAAAATGGATGACTATTATTATTAATTACCCTTGGCTTTGCATTTCTCAAGTGATAAAGTCTACTCTTTTCCATCATTTTGTTTCTTCATTTTCAGGATCAAACTATGTTAGGGAATGTGCTTTTGTGTTGGAAAGAAAAAAGAGGGTACATGTAAGAATGACTCATTTGTGAATGGAAATGGTAAAGGAGGCCATTGGAAGAGAAGCTTCAGTTTTTATATATGAGGTGAGAGTTGAATCTCACCAGCCTGAGTTCAGAGGCTGTAATGAGCGAGCCGAGTCAGCACTGAGCCTGTGGACACCTGTCTTGTGAAACAGGTGGTCACGGGTGGTGAGAGCACACTCTGAGTTCACTGTGATTCAGCTTGACAGGGGCACAGTTTGTGTGAAACCATTAGTCATATGTGCATCTGTTGTCCATAAATTTCCCTGAGGTGGCAATGCCATTTCTTAAATAGGAATAGCAGGATACACTATCAACATTAAAAATCAGTAACTTCAATATACCAATAACAGACTAGCTGAGAATGAAATTAGAAATACAACGCTCTTCACAATACTTTCAACAATATAAAATACTTAGGAATCAACATAAAAAAGAACTGTACAATGAAAATTACAAAATGCTAAAGAAAAAGTGGCAGAAGATAACAGAAACTAGAGCTACCATGTTCATGGATTGGGAGAAGTCATTTGTCAAAATGGTCATATTACCAGAGATAGTCTCTACATTCAGAGTGATTTCCATCAAAATTTCAATGCTGTACTTCACAGCACTAGAAAAATCCTAAAATTCCTACATAACACAAAGGCTTGGCATAACCACAATAATCCTAAATATTAAGCTGTAGAGGAGAGACATCATGTAATCTTGGGAATCTTAGAAAAAATTGCAGATTAGGTCTCCTCCCTCAGGTTTTAGGAGTGAGGAAGATTAGATACTAAGACATAGGGAGAGCAGCCTAGGAAGTGGAAAGAGTAGAACGGACTTCTGGGGCCATGTAAAGGCAGGACCGTCATCCGTAGGGGGCAGGCTGAGCCCACTGAAAAGGTCTGGGGCCTCCTCCAATGTGCCTAAAGCCACATGTCTAACTGGTAGCAGAATTAGGACTAAAATAGATTCAATCCAGGGTTATTTCTAATTTCCATACTGCTTCTGCAGGCATAACTTTCATAACCCTTGTTTCTTTCATCTTGGGTAACAATTTATGAGACAGTTTTCCTTGTAGAAGGCTGTATCCCGTACCGTTGAATGAGCTGTTCCTTCTTGTTGAACTCATCCATCAATTTCTGTGGTGGTGGTGTCTTACAGAGTCCTGGGAGGAAAGGTAGGAACAACACTAAAGCCACACGTTTTGCTCATGTCTGGCCTCTTTCTGTTTACCTCGCAACAAAACTTAGAATGGGATTGGAGTGCACAGGTAATATTCTGGAGGTAAGTTCTCTTACCTACATACTTACCCGAGGAATTCTATTGCCAAATTGTCAGATGGGTGCAGCTAGGGGTTGGCACTCAGCCTGAGAGGCGCATGTGTCAGACATCAGCACCTGCTTCTGCAGCTGGGCGGCTGTCTCTGTCCATTTGCTGTCACATTTTTTCCTCTCCCTCTCCCTTCTTCTCCTCCTCTCATATATATTATATATTATATATTATATGTTATATGTTATATGTTATACGTTATACGTCGCACGTCATACGTCATACGTCATACGTCATACGTCATACGTCATATGTCATATATCATATTTCATATTTCATATTTCATATATTATATATTATATATTATATAATGGAATGGAAAAATAGAATGTGTGTAGAGTTTAGATGTGCAGAATCTATCTATCTATCTATCTGTCTACCTATCTATCTCTCTATCTCTCTATCTATCTATCTATCATATTTAGGAAGCATGTGTAATGTATAGGTACATATGTACTATGTCTATAGTGTTCAGTGTCTGAAATGATTTTATGTGCATTTCTTGGAGGTTATTATCCTCTCAGGTCTCAATTTGGTCCACAGTATGCATTATTCCAGCATTACTGGAAGGAAATAAAACTCTACTAGTCATAAATGAAACTACTAGTCATAAATGAAAAGAATTAGGAGTGAGTAGAGTGGTCCAGAGCAACAGAACAGAATCCAGCAGCTTCCCTACATTCCATTTGAGAAATCTGATTACACTGTCTTGCCTACATTTGTCCAATCTTCATAGTCACATGGAGTGACATTTGTACACATTATCATCTAATACATACGTGTACTTAGTTTTTCATCAAATTTTGTTAATATTTTGTTACTAGAGCTCATTTTTTTGAGGAGGTATCTGGATTACAACTCACAGCTCACACTTGTCAGGCAGGTGATTATGCTGCTGAGCTATCCCCCCCGTCCTCCTAGAGCTCATATTTGTTTTATTTTAGCTAAATGGAGGGCACTAAGGTTAGGATTCAGTTGCTCAGATAGAGCTGCCCCTAAGGTCGAGTTACCTTTGAAGACTCTTGTGGCCCACCGCGCTTGGAGCTCTGTGCCTGCTAAGATGGACCCAGTAAGTTTGACAAGACCAATGAAGGCTAATGTTGGTTTTTCCAGGTTTTGAGGAAAGATCTGCTTGTACAGAAACATCTTTTTTGTACAAAGACTTCTGAGAGGTTCTTCAAGAAAGGGAAAAGAAAATGTATATCCTGTAGCGAAGATCACAGTATCAATATTTGCTTCCACTGTCCCATCCTCAAAGATGGCCGAGGTCTCTGTAAACTCCTCGATGCCAGTTTTCACAGTGATGGTACCACATAGGATGCAGGTTGGCAGCTCATCATTTACAACAAATTTTAATTTTTTCCTTTAACACAAAGAAAAAAAGTATCGCTGTAGTAATATGTAGAAGTTACCTCAGCAAATATTTTATTCAGTTAATTAAATTTTCCCTAATAGCTTATGTTACCTTAGTTCACATTTGTCTTACTTCAACTAAATGGCAGGGCATGTATTTTAGGAAATTACTGGGAGACTACCCAGTAGTCAAGAGAGCAAATGACCTAGTGTCCATTTCAAAGTTGCTTACTGAATTCCTGTTTTCATAGCATGTTTATTTCCTTGCTTCCAGAAGGGAGTGTTTGCAAAATGACTGACCCCATTCTTCCTGCTTTATGACTACGCCTAGCTCGGGATTAACTTCTGAAGCAATGCTTTTCCTGATGTATCAAGATCAGAGTATGGAACAAAACATTTCATGACCAATTTAAGGTTTTGCGTCACCTCAATCTCCCAGAATGACGCAGGGAAACAATAAAGTAGCAAGAAACTCTGTGAATAATTTTTTTTTTAAAAGAAAATCGGCTCTGTACATTGATAAATATTTTCACATCTCTACCTCACTGCATTAGACATAATGTCTCTATAAAATTTACATGTCAAAATATGTTTCGGCATTTATTTATTTTTTAAAGTTGAAATAGTCTTAATAAGGAATATTTGGATGAAGAATAGAATAAAAACCACACAAAATGTTCTATTCCAATGGGAAAATATATAGAATTACATTAAATAGATTATTTCAGCAATTCCTGTTGTCAAGCTGAATAATATTGACATCCAATAATGGATGAAGAAAATATCATGTGCATATACCAGGGAGTATTTATAAAGAAGAATGAAATCCTGTCCTTTGCAGCAAGATGGATAGAACCAGAAGACATGATGTTAGATACGATAAACCAGACACAGAAAGACAAGCAACTGTATCTCTCTTTCACATGCTAAAATTAAAATAGCAACTGCTGGAGGTGGGAAAAGAAGCGTGTGGGTTGGGCAGAGAGAAGGAAGTGGATTTGATCTGTTTGTGCCCCAAGTGTGCATAAGGAATGATCTCACTGCATCTCATCAATATGCAAAGTGACGTAAGTTAAGGGTGAAAGGCTTCCCATAAAATAAAGAAGACAAGTACCCCTTCATAATGTTTAAGCCATAATTCTCATGGTTAAATATTTTGTTCTGCTTCCTCTGTTGAATCCAGTTTAGGAAACGCGAAGGCAGAGCTTGTGTAATTAAATGATTACACCTTGTTGTCATTATCATGATGTACGGGTAGCCTCCTTCTGCAGAGCGTCCGATAACCGAGGCGCCAGTTCTGGTGCTAAGAAGTACCTGAGAACCAAAGAAAGAAGTACAAATGTGCAGCCGGCATTTTCTGGTATTTTTCTTTGATGTATCTGTCTCAGATGCTCTACATCTGATCTTCTAGGCCTGGGGCCCAGGGGCCCAGCACCTGCCTGACAAGTGCACAGTGGCGTGTTAGATTTCTGGTAATAAACAAACAGCAAAACAAAAAAGATTTGGTTGAATAACAGAGAATATTTGTGAATTTGTCTATAGATCTATACATAAATATACATTCCTGTTATTGCCATTATTTGGAAAAACATATTACACATATATGTATACATTAAATACTCTCATTATGTTTATGGAATTATATAATTAGAATTACAATGTTTGTAGATATGTATATTGATCTGCTAATTTTTTTTTTTTTTGTCTTTTTTGAGACAGGGTCTTGCTATGCAGTTGAGGCTGGTCCTGAGCTCACTTTTGTAGCCCAGGCTGGTCTCGGACTCGCACCAATCCTCCTGCCTCAGCCTCCCGAGTGCTGGGATTACAGGCATGCGCCACCACGCCCAGCTTATCTGCTAATTTTTTTTTTTTTTTTTTTTTTTGTCTTTTTGAGACAGGGTCTCACTGTGCAGTTCAGGCTGGCCTTGAGCTCACTTTTGTAGCCCAGGCTGGTCTTGAACTCGCTCCAATCCTCCTGCCTCAGCCTCCGGAGTGCTGGGATTACAGGCGTGAGCCACCACGCCTGGCTTTTATCTGCTAATTTTTGATGTGAATAATATACATTTTAAAGTAAAGGCTTGGAAAAATAATTTTGTCTGAATTAATTACAAACCTATTGCTTCTAGTGCTAACTGTGCCTCTATGACATAGGATCATAACTGTGATCCTATGGTGATCCTACGTGGGACCAATATTTAAAATGTCAGTCTTAAATTTGGGCTTTCCGAACATCATGTATACTTTTTTGGAAAGTAAAGATTGCTTTTATTTTGAAAGAACAGACAAATCTGATTTCCAGTAGAAAACTTGGAGGCATTTGGAAAACAACTTCTTTCTCTTTAAAAGTGAGGTTCCTGTCACCATTACAAAAGACAGGAATGAAAGAAAGGCAAGTGCCCTGGGTGTAATGCTGCATCTCCTTCAAGGAGCATAGCTGGAGAATGCCCTGTGGCCTGGCACTCACAAAGCACTCCTGCCTTCTCGTTCTTGGAAACAGTTTGGTTGTGTAAAGCATGGTCTCCTAAGTGGTTCAAAAAATACCAGGAGTGGCTTTGAGGCATTTCATGGTTTGTTTGTTGTTGTTTTTTGTTTTTTCCACCTACTGTACATCAGCATTATTTAGCAACTCGCCAATGTGCTCGAGAGTCTCCTGAGTCTGTCTCTCTGTAGCCACTGCACACAAAGAGAGGAACGGTGGCAATGACTCAGAAAGGCCGTACCTGAGCTGCTATGCGGCTGAGCTCCACCGCGATGTCTCCTCCGGTGTTCCCAAGGCCAACCACCAAGACGCGTTTGTCCCGAAAGGCTTCTGGGGTCCTGTACTCTTGGCTGTGCAGGATCTGCCCTTTAAAATTATGGATTCCTGAAGGGGAGGAGAGGATCAGACAATGTGAACTATTTAAGCTGAGCTTCCCCAGGGTGCAGGGTTAGGGTCTGTGGAAAAAGGAGAGTACCGGAAATATGGCGTCCCGCTTTCTCTGGCCCTGCCATTATTTGTAGGACCTAAAACAAGCATGTGATGCTCTATGCAGTGAGTCTAGGTACAAACTTAATGCAACTCTATGTAAACATTAAAGCATAATGGGCTGAAGAACTAGGTAGGTTCATTTTAGAGCATCCCAGAATACATGATCTACTGTATGAACCTTGTCTTAAGTTTTGACATCCTCTCCTTGGATGGATCATTTCTGTTGTCTATACATCTAATTAAATTTTTCATCTCCAGGAATTATGCTTGATTCTTTTTCTTAAACCTGCCCCCACAGTTGGTCCTTTTTATTTTTATTTTTTATTTTTGTGTGTTTAGTGCAGGGTGTACAGGGTATCACTACACAGATCGACTCAGTGCTTTTCCTGTTTTTCAGCCTCCCCACCACTGGGATTACAGGTATGTGCCACCACACCCAGTCTCAATCGCTGTCTCAGTGCACCCCACTGACACAGGGCTGGCACAGCATCCTGGGGATCAAACCTTGACCCCTGCATCTGTCTAAGCAGGTACTTTAATCTGCTGAGCTACTGGGTCGTCCCTGATTCCTTTTCTTAATCTGTAGCTCTTTATAAAACGTTTGCATCAATATCTTGCATTGTCTTTAATTCAATCAACCAACCTGTTATATCTTTTTAAAGCTTGTTGAATATTTTATTAAATCTTTGTTTGTGTGCTTTTAAAGCTCACATAACATCTTTTGGATTTGCTTACTTGTTTCTTCTTTTCAAATATTTTCAACTTTTTTGTCTTGGTCTGAATCTTCCTACACTTAAGTGATGAGGAGATTGGCTTTTGGAGAGTGGGGACGGATCTCCAGTCCTCTGTGGTTGCGTGTCGATACCTCTAGGAGGTATCTTGTGGCCTCATTCTCTCATGCTTCAAGGCTGAGTGTTGAAGAGCAGTAGGGTAAGGAAATGCTGTAGCTAATGTGGGGATGGATCTGGTGAGTGTGCACCCCCTCTGACGGGACCTGGGCTTGGTGGTGCTCTGGTGTTCATGCCTCCATCCAGCCCACTAACTGCAACAGGGTCGATCTCTGTCACTGTGTTGCAAAGATCGAGAGGACTACCGGTTACATCAGCATCTACAGAGACAACCATATCTCAGTCATGTAATTTAAAATGCATTTCAGCAATTTCATGCTTTTTCAATAACCCAGGAAGACAGTGAAGTCATAGGAGACCATGACCAGCGGGCTGAGAGGAGAGGGTGAGAAGAGAAGAAAGAGGAAGAAAAGGGGAAAAGACAGTTCAGAAAGGAGGAGGGATGGAAACAGACAGCAAATGAATGAATGAAAGGAGCTCCGACTTCGGCGATGCTATTTTTACATTTGGAATGGAGTGGGGAGGAGAGGGGCGATTTGAGAGGCAGGGGGATTTGCAGAGGCAGAAAAGGGTAAGGAGAGGAAGTATAACTAGAGACTGGAGAAGCTGCTAGAAGCGTGGAGCTCATTATCCTGCTCACTGTGTTTGAATTCCCTACACAAAATTTTTGGTGAGGGTTTACCCGATAGATCTGGAAAGATACTATGCAAACTAAATCTCAAATTCTTTTTTTTTCTTTTAAAGTATCAGTTGTTTAATTAGGTTCTTAGTGAGAAATTTAGAACAGTATGAGGGCAACTTTCATCTGTCAGAGCAAAAACAGAGTGCAGGTAGCCCGGAGCTGAGGAACGGTTTTGGTCTTTGGCCAAATCTGAGTCTACCATTTTTGGACCTACCTGACACTGCTCTGAAAACTGGTATCTCTCTTTTTCATTATTGAAGATCTCACCCTGCTGGTGTCTGGATTTCTTCTGCTTCTTCTTGAAGGAAGCATCAGCGAGGTGTTGGGGGATTTTTACTTTGTTGATGTCAGTTTATGTGGAGGTGGCAATGACAAACTTCTGGTGTGTTCTTCGTGGAGGAGCAGGATTAAGACTAAGAGGCCCCTTCACAAGTAGCAGGCTACCAACCAACTGCTTTAGGAAGACCACTCTCTAGCCACTGTGGTGCCCAGTGAAGATGATTAAGATGGGACCAGGAATGATGCAGGCTAGAAGTTTCCTCACACAGTGACTGAAGGGTTTCTTGCCGTGGCTCAACAGCTTTTGGGATACTTCTTCAGTAGGGTAGTATCTGGGCATTTTCAAAGTTTAACCACCCAGGGGCTGGGGAGATACCTCTGTGGCACAAGTGCCTGCCTGGCAAGTGCAAGGTCGTGAGTTTGAACCCCAGTCCCGAGGGGAAAAAAAAAAAGTTTAATCACCCAGACACCTCCATTCTTGTCCCCAGGAACTGGTTTTGTGACGGTGGCAAGAACTTTCTTTTTTCTTCTCAACCTTTGATTTAGCAGCTGTGTACTTTCTCTTGTACAAAGCCATTTGGAATACGTGCAGATTGGGAGCATCTGCCAATTTTTCTAACCAGGACAGGATTTTGGTTGCGTTCACGCTGCCATTTCTTGGACTTTTTTTTTTTGCCTTCATCTTACCCTTTTTACTGGTGCCACTGGTAGCAGCCTTCTTGGCTTCAGGTTTCTTCTCTTTAGCATGTGGCTTCTCAGTTTTTTTGCCTGCCTTCTTACCAGATGAGAAACTAAAACACAAATTCTTATTCTCCATTTCACACGTACAAACCACACACACACACACACACACACACACACACACACACACACACACAGAAATTCACACATATATAAAAAACACCAAAGTAAACAGCTGTTTCAGTCCTATTTATAGTTCGATCTCAATTCGACTAGTTGTACTCTAGTCCTCTTGGAAATGGAGAGACCCTGTCTTGTCGGATTTTGGTGTTTGGGGGCTGAGCTCTAGCCTCTGAGGTTGTGTCTAGGAAGCTGTGTATTTTGAGTGCTTGAGGTGCTTCTTTTCTGACCAATGAGTGAAGGGACTTGGGGTGTGGGCAGACCCCTGAGCCTGCTCCTCTTTCCTGTCTCTACTGGACCTCTGTTAGGCCTCAGCTCCCTCTCTTGGGTGTGAGTAGCTAGGTTTGTATTTTTTCCCCTCTGTCTTCTGAGCCATCACCTTTAATTATATCGGAGGTGAGGACGGCACAGCAGGGTCGGCCAAGCACCCAGCGTACTGTTGGGCTCCGGAGATTCTTTGATCTTGGGCCTCTCACCTCTGTGATAATCTCTGTAGCTGCTTATTTCTGTCCTTCCCATGCCTAGCTGAGTAAGCAGCCAGGAACACCTTTGACCCACTTCTCCTGTCCAGGTCTCTGCCTATGCCAAGTCTACCTTTAGCTTTCACCCTGGGATTCACTGGCACTTAGGACTTGGTGGAGAACAGCCCTCTGCTTGGAATTCAGAGAAGTTTGAGGAGGGAGCTCCAGTGGCCACTGAGCTCAGCAGCTTTTGGTGAGCAGGGAGAAGCACCTATAGCTATAGGTGCTATAGGTACCTATATGACACCAATAGCTCTGTGACTTTTGGAAAAAACACTATTCCTGTGTCTTCCCCCCAGTCCCCTGAATCATCCTGGGCACACTGCATGTTCCTGTAACTTGCTGTCCCAGGGATGGCTCAAAGCTTAGTTCGAAGTCCTTGTTTCTTCCTGTCCCTAGGGTACACTGATCCTTATAACTCAGTCATCACCACACCCAGCCTCCAGTCTATGCGTTCCAGAGTGCCCTGGTCTGAGGAGGACCTCTTCTGCCAGTATCTTGTTTGCTTAACTCCACCTCCCCGTGGGCAGAGAGCTGGTGCAGGTTGGCAGTGGGTGGTGACCACATGGCCAGGCACTGCCTGCTGCTGCTGTGCTTGGCTCTTTCCCTCAGGGAGTTTGATTTTCCCCAAGATGACCAGATCAATAGGTCAGAGTGGTGCCAGGAGCCAGAGGCAGTCCTACTTCTTCCTCTAGAATTAACCTGGTAGACTTCTCCATCAAGTTGCCTTCCTGTATTTGAGGTTTCCACCTGCCCTTCCTTTTTGAGTTGTAGTGGAACCCAGTGAGCTTATTCTGGGCATTTCATGGGCACTACTGCTACTGAATTCCAAGCAGAAAGTTGCAGGTGAAAGTTGGCATGAGCTGAGAGCCTGATGGATTGACGTATCACAGCTCTCCATGTGTATAGATGACTGACTTATTGAAGAGGGGAGACTCCTCCTGGTGTGGGTGGTGCCAACCAATAGGCTTGCAGCCCGGGTAGAATAAAAAGTGGAAAGAAGAAGGAAGTCTCACTTTTGCTTCTTCCAAGGAGCTCCAGGTTCACCAATGGCTTTGGTATCTGCCCCCTGGCTTCCAGTGTAGACTTTGCAGCCTTCCAACTCTGACCCTTCAGCTTTTTTTTTTTTTTTTTTGTCTTTTTCAGGCAGGGTCTTGCTATGCAGTTCAGGCTGGCCTTGAGCTCACTTTTGTAGCCCAGGCTGGTCTCGAACTCGCACCAATCCTCCTGCCTCAGCCTCCTGAGTGCTGGGATTACAGGCGTGAGCCACCATGCCTGGCCCCCTTCAGCATTTGATTCCCAACTTACAAGGGGTTCTGCAGTGAGCTCCTGGCCCTTGACTCTTGACTGGAAGCTCTGGCTCTCCTGTGTGCAGAAAACTCTTGCATATTTTTCCACCTCAGCTGGGCAGGCAGCCCCTGAAAGCCTACTTTGAAAACCTTTTACACATATTTAATATCAAATCTTTCCCCCTAGTGAACCCTCATTGATGTACCTGCTGCGGTTTCCCAAACCATAACCGAGCTACGGTAACTGCATTCCAAGTGAGGTGATAAACCAACTACGCAGGGCTCGAGGAGAATGGGTATGGAGAGTACTTCTCGGATCCCTGCTTCAGGGGCACGTTGAGGGTCTAAAATGGTTGAGAATGTGGAGGCCTACCTGAGCAGCTCTCCTTGAAAGCAGAGCAACTGTCTCCATTTTGACTGAGCCTGACCCTATTTCCATGTATTGAAATGTACAGAGCTGGCTAGGAGTTCTCTTTATCTTTTCAGTTGGCCTTAAGCAGGGTGGACTGGTCTAGCTGAGGTGCTGCTGGTAATTTTTGAAGATGACACGCATGTTTGTTTCCCCGATAACACACACTTGCTGCTCTCCAGTATGAGCCAGGTCAAGACAGGATGAAGAGCCAAGGCTCCATGCTATCAGCTGGGATTAAGCCTTGAGATAGAGGCTGTGACTTCCTGGAGCTTGAAAGATTACGTATCAGAGCCGAAGCACCAGACCCCTGAAACATTAGGTACTATGTCAATAGCATAGTGCAAATTACTTCCTCCGCATATCCTCTCTGAATATGGCAGAGGGAAATGCAGGCCACCTACCTAGCTCAGCTCACAGGACTCACCTATTCCCACAATTCTCTTCCTTAAGCCACACCCCCTTCTCAGCTGAATAAAACCCGGGTGCAGCCCTGGGTCACTCTCTTTGTTCTGGAAGCCATCTTCATGGCTGGACTGAGGGCCCCTTGGCTCTTAAGTCTAAGTGTCTTAGAGTCTTTGGTTTTGCTGTGGGTTGCACTGGGAGTGGTAGACTGGAATTAACTTGGTGGAATTCCAATAATGTGTTTTTGGGATTATAAGTTTAGACTTCTTGGGCCGTGATGAGAACCAGGAAGGGACTCTGACAGAGAACGAAGTGCTTGGATCTTGGAAATTGGGTGATTGATGAAGAATTTTTAAAGTGCTGTGACACGTTCTTTCCAGAGTCAGGCATAAGCAGATTCAAGGACACTGCTATGGGAATTTTACCCTAGGAGTCTATGGGAAACTGGGTTTTGAGTCATGTTTGAAAAGCCGTGAGTGAAGCTGCGTGCAGGGGACGGTGGCTACACTTGGAACAAACTTTATTCTACCGGTAAGAGTGTGAGATACACATTTCACATGGACCAGTTGATGGTCATAAGGGAGAGGAGCCAATTTGATGCTGACTGAAAGGGACTTTGTACAACATGGTACCTGAACAGACAATGAGACTCAGAGGTGGGCAAGCCTGAAGCCCAATGACCATTTAAAATACTGCTTCTTGCAAAATTTAACTTGATTCTTTCTTTCTTTCTTTCTTTCTTTCTTTCTTTCTTTCTTTCTTTCTTTCTTTCTTTCTTTTTTTTTTTGTATTTTAGGGAAGAGTTTACAGGATGTTCAAGGTCTCACTACTAGATCAGACTTGTAGTGATCTGTCTGTTTACAGCCTCCCAAGAGCTGAGATTACAGGCATATGCTGCCACGCCCAGTCTCAATTGCCATCTCAGCATGCCCTGGGGATAGGGAAGGCATGGCAGGCCCAGGGATCAAACCCCACCCTGCCCTTGCCCCTGCTTGCAGGTGCTTTAATCCACTGAGCTATTTGGCCGGCCCTGACTTGATTTTTAAAAATAGTTTTAATAGGGTATTACTTGTTAGTGATTCCTTTTATATTATTTATATATTTTTTTCTGCAAAAGTTTGCAAGTTTTATTCTTACTACTTTTTCTTCCTTATAAATTCCTTCAGCCCTTCAAATAAATTTCAAACCTCACTTACTGAATTGTTTTCAGGGCCTTTAATAATTTACAGTAAAGGGGTAGCATTACTCTATTTCAAGCAATCTTCATTTGACTAATTGTATCCAGCTGAATTTGAATGGAATTCAAGTTTGGAAGTAATCATTTTTGACCTCAAAAAATGGTTTGCTAGTTGTGAGTATATTAAATAGAAGATGCTGTTGGAGAGCAAGTCTTTGCAGAAGGGAATTCTGAAACACTTTCTTGTGGATGACCACAGTCTAAAAGGAGTAGTGGGTTATTGTAGTGACTGTTTTATTTTTATTTTTTATTTATTTATTTATTTATTTATTTATTTATTTATTTTTGTCTTTTTGAGACAGGGTCTCACTATGCAGTTGAGGCTGGCCTTGAGCTCACTTTTGTAGCCCAAGTTGGTCTCGAACTCGCACCAATCCTCCTGCCTCAGCCTCCCGAGTGCTGGGATTACAGGCATGAGCCACCATGCCCGGCTTGTAGTGACTGTTTTAAAGGACAAATATGTTCCTTTACATGTATAACTTGTGGGTTATTGCCTTTTAAAACTCTGTTAGGCTACCATATATTTGTCCTTCAAGTCCTTGAATTACTGGTCAGTCTGGACTCAAGGGACTTGTCATTCAGCCTCCAAAATCAGAACCGGTGTTTTCCTTTTATCTATTGCAGATTTGATAACTTTGAGCCTTATTTGATCAGTGAACCTCAACTAGACATGCAAGATAAAGCTCAAGCACTAACATTAATACAAACAATAAGATAGTAGGAGAATAGATAATAAGATCTGGAAGCTATAGATAGCTCAGCAGACCAAAGGGCCTGCTTAGGCAGATGGAGGGACCTGGCTTTGATTCTTGTTAGGCCATGCACAGGGTGTGCGGTGGCATGTGCCTGTCATCCTGGCGCTTGGGAGGCCGAAAACAGGAGGATCACTATGAGTTTGATCTGTGGAGTGAGACCCTGTAGACCCCATACTAAAAAAAAAAAAAAAAGTTGAAAAAAAAAATCTTGCACCTCTGCAGTGCTTTGTACCTTTCTATGTAAATTTGCAGATGGTGTTTCTGAGAGTGAACATCAAGTTGTATATAGTGATGGGGAAGTTTCCAATTACCAATCAGTAATTTTCTTCCTGAATCACCCAAGAGAGTAGGCAAGGTCTCCGACAGGAATGACTCACCAGGGAAGGCCTCCAAAGGGAAGTGGGGAGTCAGGAAATGTCCAGTGCAAACCATGACAGCGTCAAAGACAGCACTGGTCTGCATGCCCTCTGTCTCTGTAACAATGTCCCACTGGCCCGTTTCAGAGAAGTCTGGACGCTTTGTTACGCTGCACACAGTTGTCTACAAGTGAAGGACAAACAACTCTGAGGTACAGTAGTGCACAGCTGGAACCCAGCCTCACCAGACTGCAATAGGAGAATCAGCCCTCTGAGGCCTTCTGGGACTATGTAGCAAGCTCTTCTGTCTCTCAAAAAACAAAACAACACAAAACAAAACTAAGCAAACCCCCAAAAAACCTCAAACCAAACCCAAACTCAAAGAACAACAGAAATAACAACAAAATACCAAACAGAAATTCACTTCCTACCAAAATTTTTCAATCTCATGTAATGACTGACATGGTATTTTATTTGTTACTTTAAATATACCACATGATGTGTTAGGAGACCTATAAATACTACTTTATCTTGTTCAGAGGAAAGTTAAGGAGCTTGTGCAAATTCTCCAAGGCAGTAACATATGGAGCAGAAACCAAGACCTTAGAGTCACTTCATAGGAAAGAAGAAAGGGTCGCTTTCTGTTCTTTCTGAGAAGGAAATGAGTTATAATACATGATGCATTAGAAAAAATTAGGAAAATGAGTTTTACTGACTTATAATTTCTGCTGGTTAAGACTTATAGTTACTTCTTCACATGGTTTCCTAAACCAAATCCTTGGGCCGGCCAGATAGATCAACAGACTAAAGTGCCTGCTTAGACAGGCACAGGGACTGGGGTTTGATCCCAGGCATGCTTTCCTCGCTCCACCCCCAGAGCATGCAGAGATGGTGATTGAGACTGGGCATGGTGGCGTGTGCCTGTAATCCCAGGCTTGCAAGGCTGAAAACAGGAGAATCACTGTGAGTCTGATCTGTGTAGTAAGACCCTGTAGACCCTGTACTAAAAATCAAATAAAATAAAGTTCTTTAGCTGTGAGAAAAGCATCTAAATTTTATGTTTAGTGAAACTTAGCACTTAAAGGAGAACAAGGAATTTCAGCATTTTGATGGCTCATTTTGTTAAAACATAAGGAGCAGGAGTAACATGTTGTCTGCCTTATTCATGGAGAGAAAAAAATTAAGGACAATTTCACGTTAACTTCTCATTTCTATTAGACTGCAGAATAGTCCAGCACTCATGTATTAACCTCCCAAACCCCAAAGTACCTTACCTTGAACTGAATGTATTTGAGGAGACCAAAGTGCTCAACAAATTCCAGGAGATACTCCCAAAATTTCCCATGGCTCATGTAATTGGGATAATCTTCTCGGAAGGGAAAGTCACTGTAACACGACATTTCCTTGCAGACATTTGTCACTAACGACTTGTAGACCCTGGTCATCCCATCCTTGGGATCGTCCTGTGGGGAAAGTGTAGTTATCTGCACAGAATGGAGGAGACAGGAGCAAGCGCACAGAGATTTTGGTGGGCAGTGCCAGCCCACTTGGAAGGTTTTCCCACTCGTCCTTGGAGCTCTACTTGGCATTTTAAAGACTTGACAAAAACCAGTATTAGGTTTCCATGGTATAATCATGAGAAAACATTAGTGGGATTAAAATAATTAAGTACCACAAAGAAACAAATGAAATGAGCTGATCGCACCAATCACCTGACCTCTTCCTGATTCTATTCCTCACTAGACTGTAAGAAGGTCAGGGCTTGTGTCCGTAGTGTGCACCTCTGTGTTTCGGCAGCAGGACATGATGAGTGTGTATTGCATGGATGAAAACTAATAGCATCATTTTATTTTGTTTTGTTTTTAAATAGCATTTGTATGACTGGAAAAGATTATGTTGAAATTTCAATAGTCCTAAGCTATAGGTATCGTTTTTGCAGTTAATTTTTATTTTATTTTATTTTACTTGTCTAATTCAGTATTGCTTTCTAAAATTAATTTTATAGTACCTCAGGGTAGGGAAAAAGATATCAAATCAAGTGCAGGGCTGCTTGTAGCAACAGCTATACAAACCAAAACCGATGGTTTCTTATTGGCATTTGTTGCCTGAAGAGGCTGATAGTCTGCCAGAAGATTTGTCTTACTACTCCATTGCCCCAATACTGGAATCTTAGAGTTTGCACCATGCCCACCTATAAAAATTTGCTTATTTTTTCTCCCTGTGATCGATCCAAGTTTCAGCAAGTGTCATCTTCTCCATAAAAGTTTCTATCATTTGTACCAGTCAAAAGGATGTTTCCCTCTGAAGCCTATGGCGCTGTGCCTACCTGGATTCCATCTTCTGAAACCTTCTTACTCACCTCTGGGGTGGGTCTTCCTATTCCTAATGAATGCTTTGCTATGCCTAGAAAGGACCCATTCTGGCCAGAGGTCGATGGATTTTAACTACTTTCTGACCCACTTTACAATGTT
Source organism: Myocastor coypus (assembly GCA_004027025.1). Taxonomy (NCBI): domain Eukaryota; kingdom Metazoa; phylum Chordata; class Mammalia; order Rodentia; family Myocastoridae; genus Myocastor; species Myocastor coypus. Next base: position 23,946 of record PVJA010018690.1, read on the forward strand.
CAGGTCGTCTGACAGTGGGGCTGGCCATAAGAAAAGTCCTCTGGGCTTTTTTTTTTTTCTTTGTGTGTGTGTGTGGGGTGGTCTTTTTGAGACAGGGTCTCACTGTGCGGTTCAGGCTGGCCTTGAGCTCACTTCTGCAGCACAGGCTGGTCTGGAACATGCACTGATCCTCCTGCCTCAGCCTCCCAAGTACTGGGATTGCAGATGTGTGCCACCACACTCAGCTAGTCCCCTGGGCTTTATATTCTACTTAAGAAGGATTCATCAGTTCTTGCGTTCTTTGTTATTCTGATAACATAGAATCTCTTCTCGAATCCTCATAAGGTCCGAAGTCCCGATTCCCTCCTTCTAGCTCTCTCTCCAGAGACCAGACAGTGCTATTGGGTTGCATGGCCGCTCTCTGAGGTGAGCTCCAATTTTTACCAAAACCCTTGTGGAGGGTATCAACATGGCATATGCATGAAAAGAAAAAGAAAAACCTGCAGCTGAGGCTCTGGGATGACTCAGCGCTTTCTGTGGAACCCTAGGGTCATGAGTCCAAGAGTGCACAACTGTTGTGGGTGCCAATCAGGAAGGTGGGTGGAGTTATGTCAGAGTGCACGGGAAGAGAACCTCTGTGGGTCCGGCTGTAGAGAGGGACAGAGCACCCTTGCACCAGGTACAGAGGCCCACAGTCAGTGGCACAACAGGTTGCCTGATGTATGCAAGGCTGACACCTTTACTGCCAGGAAGGTGTAATTCCTTTTGGGTTTCACGGCCTTAGCTGAAATGTTATCTCATCTCCTCGCCCTGGCATCTCACAGGTTCTTGCTTAAGCCTCTCTTTCAGCCACCAGCAGGGGCTGATTCTGACCTGCTTGGTTTCCTAAGACTCACTGGTGCATTGGTTGGACACAATCGCACTCCTCTGGCCAATTAAAGGAACATGTATTTCAATAGAGCCAGGTCTGCACACTCAGGCAATAGAGTTGAAGTAAAGGTCAGGTAAAGATAAGCGCAAGGAGCTTCATTTCTCAGGAGAATGCAGCTTGGTTGTCTCCTACACATTTCCCCAAGTGTAATCTACTGCACAGTCACCACGCTGTTCAGCTCTACTGATGCCACACTCTGTTACTTTATTTAACTATGTCCGTGGTCCAAAAATCGTCATAACCTTCCATCACTGTGTTTGTCTGTGGGGCCTACCTCCTTCTTCCTCCCTCCTCAGCTTCCTGACCATCGCTGCCTATTCTGGAGGCTCCCACTTATCAGACTGCACCTGCACAGTGTCTGTCACTGTGCCATGCACCACACATTCTTGTGGCTGTCGTGAGCATCTCCCTCCCTTGGTCACCAAGGCAGGCTGAAGCCACGTGACCGGCCAGATTACAACAGATGGGGATGGGTGCAGGTAAGGTACACACAGCAAACTTCCAGAGTCCCCCGAAGTTATCGCTTCTCTCAAAGCAGGTGGGCTCCAGGTCCTCATCCAAGCAGCATTTCATGGAGGACAGGCCGCTCACCCCAGCTCCGATCACCGCAACTCTCTTGGCCATGGGCTGCTCTGTGGGAGGAAGGACAAGCAACACTTTTTTCCATCACGAGGTTGGCACAGAGCCTGGCTTAGGCGGGGCTAGAGACCCTCTCCTTCCATCTTTGAGTGCAGGCACAGTCACATTTTTTGTTAAAATATGCAGTCTTTGAAATCAGACTGTTTTGCTTTAAGTAGTGGCTTTGTGATCTATTAGCTGTGTTTTTTAGACTCACCTCTAATATTTTATGTGCCTTGCCTTTATGTTGCCAGTTAAAGGACACACTAATAGTAATAAAGTAATAATAATAATAATAGTGCTAGAATTATGAAGACTCAGTAACTGCTATATGTTGAACGAACTTTAGAAATGTAACCACTACAATAGTTCCTTGCTTATCATGGAGGTTATGTTCCAGACACCCCTGTGATAAGTGAAAATCAGAAAAGTAGTGGCATTATATTCACTTTAGTACTTATATATATTTTAACACTTTATAAATCTTTTCCGCATTCTTATAAACCTTTCCCACACTTTTAGAAACACTTCTAATGTTCTTAACCATTTTCTAAACTTGTAAGCCTATGTAATTTTAGCAATATACATATACTGTATGGTGCTGTATAATCCTGAGATTCAGCAAAAAATTAATGATAAATAATTTAGATGAATATTTTTTGAAAACCTACAAAGCAGCAAGTCCACAAAAGTTGAACCACTAAATAGCAAGGGACTATTACACATAGTAAAAGTTCAGTTTAATTTACTTATTATTTTATAGGGTAGCCTGTATCTGCAGCTCTCAGTGATAGACCCCCTCAGTATTTTTAAAAAAATACTTATTACTTCTTTACAGCTCAGACTCATAATGAGCCTCCTGTCTCAGCCTGCCCAGTGCTGGGATTACAGGCGTGCACCATCACACCCACTTTTTGTGGCCTATGTCGTGTGCCAGCATACAGTACTAGGGATTGAACTCAGGTCCTTTCCCTTACCAGGCAGGTGCTTAGACGGTCAAGCTATCTCCCTGCCCCTTCATTCAGTATTAAAAGGTTTCTTTTACTATCATCTTGCTTCTCTGAATTCCAGGAATTGCAGTCAACAAAAATGTTGTTTTAGATTCAGTACATCTAGAGTGCTACAGAATAACTGGTCATGGCCATGTCCTGAAGTGCAATGAGGGTATTATGCAGAAAAAAGGGGTAGGATTCTTCACCTTGTGCAGGGACAAAACTAACAGTCTCAAAAAAGGCACATGGGACATTCTGGAGTGTATTATGAGGTCAAATGGAAATAATGATGCTTATGCCTGCATGGAGACACTAGAAGATATATATGTCATGGAAATAGAGTCCATTTTTAAAAAAAGTATATAATATGGGCTTCTACATAGCTCAGTATAGCACTTAGCTGATCTCAGGAGAAACTAATTTAATTTCAGTAAATTGGGTTTACATCATGGTAAGGTTTTTGATATGCTGAATAGACTGAGTCATAATTGCTGCTTTCCCTGTACCCTTGGCTAATCCAGAAAACACACAGACACCAGGTGCTTCTAAAATATTTGTTTTATAAATTATGTTTAACTCATTTCACTTTGTGTATGAAAATATGATATTTGCTAAAAAAGAGATCTAGATATATAAGAGCTGTGACTTTTATAATTGCATGCCACTTATCATAGTCCTGTCTGCTTTGGAGAACCAAGACAAAAGATATTTATTGAACATCTTGCAGCAGCAAGATAGAAAAATAGCGTCATCACTTGTCAAACTAAAGAGCCTGAGGTGTCTGGTGACTCCTGCCGCTAACCCTTTTCCTTTTTAATAGCAAGCAGAAACATCATAACAACAACATCCAGGATTTGGAGGCAGATTTATTTACATTGACATGACAGGCACTGACTGGGATCATTCCCAGAATATCAGGCCCTGATCTCTGGTGGTCCAGGGCTTCTGTATGTTGCACATGCAGGAGGTACAAAGGTGAGACAGCACAGTCTTGCCGTAGAGGAGCATAGGAAAATGATGGAAACTTTGAATGAACAATACAGGAAAATATTCAAATGCACAAACAGATTCAAGGAAAACTCCAGGAAATGAAAAATTCCATTGAAGCGGGAAAAACTGCTTGAATGAGGCTGGAGATAGACTTTCAGACCTTCAAGACAGTATTGCTGCTTGTGGTCATGAAAGGAATGATCTCTTAAAAATAACAAGGGCTGGCCTAATAGCTGAGCGGATTAAAGCACCTGTAAGCAGACGCAGGGGCCAGGGGTTTGATCCCCAGGCTGGGTTTGATCCCCAGGGAGGGCACCTGTAATCCCAGTTCTTTGGAGGCTGTAAAGTGGCAGATCACTACCAGTCCAGTCTAGTAGTGAGACCCTGAACACACTGTAGACCCTTCCCTAAAAGTAACAAAAAAAGAGAAGTAAAACCAAGAAACACAGGCATGTGACACTAAAAGTAGTAAATTAATTTTTAGCCAGGCATGGTGGTGGAAGCCTGTAGTCCCAGCACTTGGGAGGCTGAGGCAGGAGGATCAGTGTGAGTTAGAGACCAGTCTGGGCTACAAAAGTGAGCTCAAGTTCAGTCTGAACAGCATAGTGAGACTCTGTCTCAAAAAGACTAAAAAAATAAAATAAAATAAAATAAAAATTGGGGCCTGCAAGATGGCTCAGTGGTCTAAAACACCTGATTAGGCAAGCTTGGGCAGCCACAGGGATTGAGGTTCAATCCCTGACAACACATGCTGCACCACCCCCACCCCCAGGGCAGGCTGAGCCGGCCATAACATCAATAAAGTTAAGAAAAAAAAAAAAAAAGATAATCCTTGAGAACTTAAAAAAAATGCAAGCACAATTAGCAAGGTACAATATTTTGCTTGACAGGCTACCATTTTGTTCATTCTTAGATTCCTAAATGTCTATGTAAAAATGTGTAACTGCTTTTATCATATTCTATATTTATTAGAATATCAATGATTGAAGGAAAATACAGTGTCAAACTAAGTCTAAGATGTTTGATATTCAGAAAGGCAGTGATGTTGAGCTTAATTACCTATGCTATAGAGTAATAGTATTATGAACCTTCTCTGCTAGAGGATTGAGAATGTAAGTTAACAGACCAAAAATTGGAGAAAAAGAAGGGCTACCAGGATAGCCATCATTTTGGCTCCAGTCCTTCAAGGTCAGTAAGGACTCAGGACATAAGAGAACCTGTGCTGTAACATCCTATAACTCAGTGGTTTCTGAAATTTTCTGGTCAAGGAGATTATGGGACCTCAGAGGAAAGGGATAAATGAAGTATAGTGTGGCTAGGGAGAGTAACCTGGGGAGAAAACATTGTCTCAGGCTTTCACAAAGACCAAACTGGTCAAGCAATGGCTGTGACTCGTCCTGATGGCTGACACTGACAACAGTTCTACAAAGCACTGTATTTGGTTCCAAAGTTAATCCTGACGATATTTGACCTTGGAAAATACAAATGATAAACTTTTGTTAGACAGGTCTTGCTTTAACTTGCCCTCGAATGCCCAGAAGAAAAGCTCAATTACGAAGCATAAAACGCAAAGCTAAATTAATACGGTGAGCTGTAAGAAGCTTATATCAACAGCCTTCAACATTGCCAGTTTCACTGATAACCCACTGCCATTATGAAATATTGGACTATGTATAAAACTACTTCCTCTTAGTTCAAAGAGAAGAAAATTTTTTCTTCTTTTTTTTTTCTCTACCAATATCGATTAGAAAATTTATCACGCCTACACCCTGTGCTCTGTATAACTTTTATGAGGACAACGATGTGCAATGTGTCAATTATTGTGAATGTACTACTAACATGTTTTGAAACTCTCATATTGTTATCTCTTATGAAAATAATAAAAATACATTAAAAATAAAAATTCTTCCTTATACCAAAATAAAAAACAAAAAACACAAGGAACCAGAAAATAACAATTCAATACCTGCAAGACAAAACAAATCAAAAACAAACAAAAAAAGTATAAGAATGATATGTGCCAACAAAAAAGCAGAAGTCAACACAAATGATATAAAAAGACTATTTGCAGAAGTAATAGCAGAAAATTTCCCAAGCATGGGAAAAGAATCTCACATATACATAAGTGATACACATAGAAACCCAATTAGCCATAACCAAAATAAATCTATACCTAGACATACGACGATCAAGCTCTATGGTAACAACCCCACCACAGCCCTACACCAAAAGACTGGTAACTGAGCCAAATAGAAACCACCCAATTTCTCAGAAATTCAGCACAAGAACAGAATTTTAAAAGCTGTTAGAAAAAAAAATAAACAAATATCCTGTAGAGGAAAACCCATCAGAATCATGGTAGATTTCTCAGCATAAACCATCAAATCAAGAAGAGCTTTGAGTGAAGTATTTCAGGCCTTGAAAGAAAGCAACCTGCAAACCAGATTGATGTATCCTGCAAAACTATCTTTCAAAATTAATGGAGAAATAAGATACTTAAATGACAAGGAACAATTGAAGAATCTCGTGACCACCAAACCAATCCTACAAAGCACACTGAAAGATAGTCTAGAAAGAGATAAAAATGATCACCATTTCAAGAACATCAATAGAAAGGAACCACCAAGCAGGGCAAGCAATGAAACAGAGAGGAAAAGTAGGGAACCAACAGCAGGAGAATAACATGATAAAGATAAGCCAATACATACCAGCTATAACCATTAATGTAAACAGCCTCAGTCACCAATTGAAAGAAAGAAACGAGTAGAGCTGATCAAGAAACAAAATCAACAAGGGTTCACATTCTTCTTAGCTGCACATGTGCCATTCTTTAGAATAGATCATACACTAGTCCACAGGACATGCTTAAGTCAATGCAAAGGAATTAAAATTGTCCCATGCGTTGCACCATAGTTCAATGAAACTAGAATTTATCGACACAAAAAATTGCAAGAACTCTATAAGCACATGGAAATTAAATAACACCTTCCTGAACAATAGGTCACAGATGAAATTAAAGAAGAAATTAAACAATATTTACAATCAAATAAAAATGCAGATATAAGAGGGTCAGCTAGATAGCTCAGCAGATTAAAGCACCTGCTTAGGTAGGCACAGGGATTGGGATTTGATCCCTGGGCATGCCATACTGTCCTCATCCCCAGGGTGTGCCGAGCTAGTGGTTGAGACTGGGCTTGGTGGTGCATGCCTGTAATCCTAGCACTTGGGAAGCTAAAAACAGGAAGATCACTATGAGTTTGATCTATGTAGTGAGACCCTATAGACCCGGTACTAAAATACATAAAAATAAAAAAATACAGATACAAGTTACCAAAACCTGTGGGATACAATGAAAGCAGACCTCAGAAGGAAATTTATAGTGGTGAATTCTTACATCAGGAAAGCAATAAACACAAATAAACAACCTAGGAATACTAGGAATCAGTATGCAACAAAACTCCAGGAAAATGATGCATCATGAGCAAGTCAGACTCATTTAGGAGTACAAAGATGGTTTAATATATGTAAATCAATAATTGTAATCCACTATATCAGCATGTGGAAGACTTAAACTAGACCCATGTCTATCACTATGCCATGAGCTAAAGTCAAAATGGAGCAGAGATCTAAATCTCTCTCTCTTTTTTTTTTAATTCTTGTTTCAGAACCTTTCTTTGTGTATTCACTCATTTTGATGGCCGGCTCAGCCCGCCCCAAGGGCAGCGCTGGCGCAGCATGTGGTGCCGGGGATTGAACCGCGGTCCCTGAAGCCGCCCAAGCTTCCCCAAGCAGGGGCTTTAGACCACTGAGCCATCCCACCGGGCCCGCAGAAACACTAAATCTCTTGGAAGAGAAAGTAGGTAGAAATATTGAAGATAGATGGGTAGGCAGAGAGTTCATGAGAGAAAACCAAACTGCATGGGAAATAACTTCAAAGAATTACCAACCAGAATCTAATCTTACAGAAAAGGTTTTTGCACATTAAAAGTAATCACCAACAGAGTGAAAAAAAAAAAAAACCCAGATTGAGAAAAAATAGTCAACTGTTCCTAAGACAATAGAATTCTATCTGGAACATGTAAACAATGAAAAAGCATCAGGCCCCCAAAATTCAAAGACCAAGTCCAAAAAATGGGCATCTGAGATGAATACACACTTCTCAGATGAAGACATATAAATGCAAATAAATCTATGAAAAAAATGTTGATCAGCATTGGTCATTCAAGAGAAGCAAATTGAAACAATACTGTGATTCCATTTCACCTCAAAAAGAATGGTTATTAATCAAGAAATCAACCCATAACAAGGAGCTAAGGGGAAAAAGGAACACTTTTCCACTGTTGTTAGAAATGTAGTCTGGTCCAAGCACTGTGGAAATCAATGTGGAAATTCTTCAAAAAATTAAGGTTGGAGGTCTGTCTAAGGTGAATGAGCTACTCCCCTTCTAGGTAGCTTTCCAGAAGAACTGCAAACATCATACCACAGGGATGTATGTGCCTCCTTGTTTATAACAGCAAGATTTGTCATAGCTAAATCTTGGAAACAACCCAAGGGCCCATCAACTGAACAATGAACAAAAAAGATATAGTGTTTTTATGCAATGAAGTATTGTTTAGCTGTAAAGAAAGATAAACTCAGGGCTGTCATAGATAAATTGATGAAACTAGAGATCATACTTGAAAGTGAAATAAATCAGACCCACATGTATAACCATAGTATTGTCCCTAGTATTAGAAGCTTAAAGAATAAATAAGATCCCAATGGAACAATAGATACTGTGAAAGTGGAAGAAATTTCTCAAAGGAAGGATCAACCAGGTTGAGGGAAGGAGCAAAGAAATAAGGAAGGGGAAAAACTATATATATACCAAAGATAGCTAAGATAATTGTACTATTAATTTCCATTGTTTCTTTTTGTTTGTTTGTTTTTGTTTTTTTTGTACTGGGAATTGAACTCAGGACCCTGTGCTTGCCAGGCAGGTGCTGTAGCACTGAGCGATATGCCTCACTCTATCAGTTTCTTCAAAGGAAGAGTTAATACTCCATTTTCTTTGATCAAATTTACATGCTTATATCTGGTAATCTGAACAACTATTTTGAAGGTAACAATATGCAATGTAAAACACTGTTGATTTCCTATCATCTTATGTTGAAATCCTGTATCATTTCTATGTTTTTTAAATTTCTCTCTAAAATAAAGTAGATGAATACAAAATATGAAAATCAAATAATGGGTGTCAAACAAAACAAAAACCTATAAAATCAAAAGTGGGTGAGCATACTGCAGGCTCAAAGGGTTGTGAGTATAAGAAGTAGGTGTAAAGTTCTGGCAAACTCTAATGTCTGCTATAAAACATAAAGTACTTCATAAAAATTGACGTTGTCCAGACTACGGTCCAACTGGAAAACTCTATACAGAACTGATCATTCCATGCCTTACCACATATCCTTAACTGACCAAGTCCAACTTCTTTTGGTCAGAGAGACCTGTGGGTAATGTGTTGATAATTTCATCAATTAGAATTTCTTTCAGATGGAAATTTGGTTAATTACTACTGGCTCCTACTTTGTTACAGCATTCCCTATCACAGTTTCCATATGGTACTTTGGATTTCCCAATGCCTAGTGCTCCTATTTCATTCATGAACTGAAATAGGAGGTGAATTTAGAATTAATGAAAGCCCCTTGCTTGTTATTCCCACTGACACCTTTGCAACTTGTTTTCTTACAACTTCTTTTGATTGAGAGGTGGGGTGATGTCTCCTTTACTCTGGTTGTCAACCCTAATCAAGAGTAACTAGAGGAGAATCACATTCATTTTTTTTTTAAATTTAAAGATAATACAAAATACTGTTAAAAAAAGAAAAAATTACAAATGATACACAATTTCACAAAACAAAATAAAATGAATTTGATAGTATTTACTGTATTGCATTGTGTTGCCTTCAAATTAGTTGTTCAGATTACCAGATATCACATTCATTTTTAAAGAATGCGTTGTCTAGGAGCACATTCCTCCTCTGCAAAGGGAGTTTCTGTAAACATTTCTCCTTTTAAATAAATCCAGGACACTTACCTTGTTTGTATAGCGCATATAGCTGGACTTAAATTATTTCTTAAAGTTGAAAAGCCAAGATCCTATTTGTAGACAAAACCAAAGCCAAAACAGTTTGAAACTCACATTCCGTGTTTTTCATGGAAGAATCAAAAGACTGCTGATTTTGACCAACGTGCTCCTAGTAAGACCAAAACAAATTGCTTTCTCTCAAACTAGTTGCACCACGAAAAAAGTAGAGTAGCCTTATAGTTTTGATATTTCAAGTAGCTCGAGGAAAGCTACAGGGCAAGCTGCAACACAGTTTTCTCGATTGAAGAGAAATAAACACCTAACTTTTACTCCCACGCTCTTAAAAGTCAAAGCTCAACCGGAAGTCCCAGTTATTAAGAGAAGCGTGTCGTACGCAGTGCTGTTATCATTGTTGCCTTTAGCGGGCGCCAAATCACAACCTCCAGCGCGAGGCAAGCCGCTGTCTAAAGGGAGACACTAGGGGAGCCTGTGTTTCTGTGTCTGTGGTCTTCTAATCCCAACGCATGATTTTAAAGTTCAGGATTTACAGGGAATTCTAGCAGTATCGTAATTCAGATTGGGTCAGCAGGGGGAGCTAGTAAACTGAGTTTGAGAAAGCATAAAGTTAGATCTTCACCCAGGCCACAGAAAGAATGGTTCTGGAAGCAGCAGTAGGACAGTGGTGTTAAGTAGCTATCCCTTTTATTCTCTCCACTGAATATATAGAAGTAAACATAACAGAGCATCTTAGGTTTTTGTGTTTAGGGATATTTTCTTTTTAAAAAAAATTATTTATTTATTTATTTATTTTTTTCTTGTTTCAGAACTTTTGCTTGTTTATTTATTTTTACGGCCAGCTCAGCCTGCCCTGAGGGCAGGGCTGGTGCAGCATGCGGTGCCGGGGATTGAACCGCGGTCCCTGCAGCTGCCTAAGCTTTCCTAAGCAGGCGCTTTAGACCACTGAGCCATCCTGCCAGGCCCCTAGGGATATTTTCTGACCCAGGAGTTTTTAAATCATATCTCATTACTTTTGTGTACAACCAAACCCACAGTAACGCCCTCCACAATTGTAGCATTATACCAAGTGGAAGGCAGTCTCTCCTCTGAAGCTCGAGGCCAACTTTCAGTTGTGAACTGAAATTCATAAATTCATAAATAAGTTACATAATAATTCCTAAATAAGCTACATAATACTGAGACCCATCAGGCCAAGGTAGACAGTCCCATTTCAAAAGGGAGGAATAGGAGGTAGAAACGAATTGGAGCAAAGCAAGACTGAAGTCCAGCAGGTCAAGCGTTAAACTTTGTACCTCCGTGTCCCACATCTGGACACTTGGCAGTGAGATGTGAATTCCAAAGGGCTTTGGCACCCTACCTCCGTGGCCTTGCCATTTGTACCTTCCCTGGGGTCTGTCTGTCTGTTTCTGTCTCTGTCTGTCTGTCTGTCTGTCTGTCTGTCTGTCTATCTGTCTCTCTCTCTGTCTGTCTGTCTGTCTCTCTGTCTGTCTCTGTCTGTCTGCCCATCCACTCATCCCTCCTTCCACCCCCCTCCCCCTGCTCCCTCTTCTTCCTATCATCTTCCTCTGTACTTAGGCTGGCCTTGAATTCACTGTGTAGCCCTGGGCGACCTCAAACTTCCGGCAATCCTCTGTCAGTCCCTTGAGTGCTGGGATTACAGGCGTACACTAACGCACTTGGTAACAGCCTCTCTCTTCAGCTAGTTCAGTCTGATGCCTACGGCTTTCCTGGGCAGAGGTTCCACCTTCCTGTCATCTCTAACTTTGTGGAAGCCACTGTTTAGGGCTCTGAGCAGGCACTATAATCATGTCACATACTGCCTGGCATTTGAAGCCTTCCTTTAGAACTTGGACATAAGGCTTTGTGACCCCATAACTTCTGGATTCTGCATGCCTGAAAAACTGGTATCACATAGATGATAACTGTAACTGAATTTAAATCTCTGGACAGTTGGATGCATGGAAATATTTTCCTAGTCAGCTCTGAGCAGGAAACCCTAAATTTTACTTCTCAAACCAAAGGCACCAAAAGAATGTTATACTGTTATACCTTTAAGCCTACAATATGTGGATCTTTCTGATTCTTTTTTTTTTTTTTTCAGCCTCAGCGCTGGGATTACAGGTGTGTGCCACCACGCCCAGTTCTGGGCTCCTCATGGCAGTCCATACTGAGGATTGAACTAGAGACTTGTGCTTGCCAGGCAGGCACCAAGCTATCTCCTTCTGTCTCTCAAATTCTGGGATTTTTAAAAAATCTTTTTTTTTGGGGGGGTATTTTTAGGGAAGGGTCTACAGGGTGTCCAAGGTCTTACTACTAGATCAGACTCATAGTGATCCTCCTGTTTGCAGCCTCCCAAGAGATGCATGCCACCATACCCAGTCTCAACTGCCATCTCAGTGCCCCTGGGGCAGAGTGGGGCGGGCACTGCAGGCCAGTCTTGGAATGAACTCAGCCCTTGGGCCCGCTTGCAGGCGTGCTTTAATGTGCTGAGCTATTTGGCCGGCCCTTTTTCAATCTTTGAGACAGGGTCTCAATTTGCAGTTCAGGCTAGACTTGAACTCAGCCTCCCAAGTGCTGGGATTACAGGTGTGTACCACCATGGCAGGCTGGCATTCTCTCTTTATCTTTGGCACACTCTGTTTCCCCAGCACTCAAGATTTAGGAAGATCCCTGAGGCCAACCTGAGCAATCTAGAGAGTTCAAGGGACAGTCTGAACTACACATATCCTCTCTCAAGAAATAATAAGCTTTGTCAAGGTCTTAAAATGTTTGCCCTGCTAAAGAGATAACCACGGAGCCTTCAGGAAACCCTCCTGATATCTCTGTGACCATAAAACGGGGTTCTGGGATCCCACCATACTACCATCTCCCCTGTCGCTGTTGCCTGACACCGCGGTGCGTCCTTTACTCTGCTATCCTTATCTTATCAGCTATAAAGCACAGACTGTGACTTTACAACCTTAGCACATAGTAGGCACGTAATCAATAGTGCAACATTTAAAAATCAAAACAATTTACAAATTGGACGCCATGTCCATTAGTCTTCATTTGTAACCTCCCCTTAATTACTTTGGTAATTTTATTTATTTTCCAATTTGTGTGTGCCTTAGAGCAGCTAGGCTTCAGGAGCCCTCTTAGGAAGGAAACTTGGGAATTAGCAAGTGCCACCACGCAGCACAGAAGCCACAGAAACTCACAAGATGATGGCCGCCACCCTGCCCTGGGCGCACATCTCCACCCACTCCATCTTTCTGATTCTTGCGAGGCCCTCAGAGCAGCTCTCCTCTTTCCCAGACACAAAGTGTCTTACTTTCTAATGGCGCTCTTCATTTCAGGGACTACAACTCCTTTGGCCCCAAATTTACTCCTCTTTTCTGGCCAAATTGAATATTTTTCAAATCCTTCTGCTCTGCTGTTTGCTTCCAATTCTCACTAAAAATCTGTCCAAAAGCAGCCAGCAGTACCCACACAACAGCCTAAACACTGGGCTGAAATTTTCTCTGTTAGACTTACTAAACCTTTAAATGTAGCCTCACACAAAGTTTTAGGGCATGGATCAACTATACAGAAATTATTTCCCTGAAGATGACATGTGGAGGACTGCCTGGATGACTCCTTGAAAGAAAAATAAGAGCCAGGCGTGGTGGTGCACACCTGTAATCCCAGCACTTGGGAGGCTGAGGCAGGAGGATTGGTGCGAGTTCGAGACTAGCCTGGGCTACAAAAGTGAGCTCAAGGCCAGCCTCAACTGCATAGCGAGACCCTATCTCAAAAAGACTAAAAAAAAAAAAAAAAAAAAAAAAAAAAAAAAAAAAAAAAAAAAAAAAAAAAAAAAAAAAAAAAAAAAAAAAAAAAAAAAAAAAAAAAGAAAGAAAGAAAGAAAAATAATTATCTCCATTTTGGCTAACCCTGGCCTGATTTCCATGTATTGATGTGTGTAGAGCTGGCTAGGATTTTTCCTTATCTCAGCTGGCTGTAAGCAATGCACATCAGTCCAGTTGAGGGGCTGTGAACAGTCTTTGAAGTAAGACCACAGATATTTTCCTACCCATGTAGCTTGCCCCCAAAGTCTGTGTGAGCCAGGAGGGGATGAGGAGCTGTGCTCCATACTGTGGGCCTGCACTGAGCCTGAAAATAAGGCCTATGACTTCCCCAGGCATAAAAGATTATGCATAAAAGCTGACGCACTGACCCCAAAACAGTAGACACTACTTCAATCATGCTATGCAGATTTCTCTCTCTCTCTGTGTTCTCTGCAGTATGCAAAGGAGATTTCAAGCTTTCTACCTAGCTGGGCTCCCAGCACTCATGCGTACTTCCTTCCATTCTCCCAGTCACTCATCCTCAAGCCACTCTCTTCTTCCCAATTCATAAAACCTGAGTTTGACCCTCAGCTGAGGCTTTTGTTCCAGTTAGTAATCCTAACAGCTGGACTTAGGACCCCTTGGCTCCCTGTAACTACAAATATGCCTTCATGTCTTTTTTCTCGCTATAGGTTACACTGGAAGTGGCACATTGGAATCAACTCACTAGAATTCCAACAACTTTCCCATGGGATTATAAATATGAATTTTCTGGGGCTCAGTGAGGACTGAGAAGGGCTCTCTGTAGACATGAGTGGCCTCCAATTCCATTCCCAGTGCACTCCTCACTTCCAACTGAAACTTCTTGAATGCAGCCTTTGCTTGGCCTTGTTGTTACTAGCATTCTGGTCTTTTACTCTCGGGACAGTACAGCCCATTAAGCTCTACTTAACAGTGTTCTAGACTTTTTCTATATGGCTTTGGCTAACTTTCTCCACCTCCTCCTGCAAGCCAGTTCAGAGGCTTTTGGTTCACAATGCCAACTATGTCCACAGCAACTACTTTACTTCTTTTGCATCAGTTTTCTCTATTGGTCAGCTTTCCATTCCTGCTGGGGAAAATACCTGACATTCACAGCTTAAGAGAGAAAAGATCTTCGTAGATTTCAGTCTGTCATCAGCCAAGTCCAAGGCAAAAATATTGTGGTGCAAGCATGGTAGAGGAAAGCTGCTTATGGAACCTGGGAAGCCAAGAGCAGAGGAAGAGCCTGAGGGGCAGGAGACAGGGACCAGAAGGCGTTCCCAAGTCACCCTCATGACCCAGACACACCCAGACGTCTGCTTCACTGATCTTCTAGTTGTCTCTGAAGGCAAATTGAAAATAAAGACTAACTCTCACGTATGTTTAGTCTATATTCTCTCTATCCATTCATTCATTTATGAGTATTGTTGACTATCTTGGCTATTATGATTAGTGCTATAATAGATGCACAGCACAGATACTTCTTTGAAATCTCTTATTTCAGCCCTTTTGGATGTATATTCAAGAGTGAGATTGCTGGATCACGTGATAGTTCTGTTCTTAATTTTTTGAGAACTTTTTATGTTGCTTTCTATAATTACATGATTTTGCATTCTCACAAACACTGCATTCTCACAACTCTTCTTTAAACTTCCCCACATCCTTGCCAATACCTATGTTTTCTAAAAGGTGTGAAGTAATATATAATATATCTTGGTAGCTTTATTATAATTCCTATGATTGGTGGTGCTAAACACTTTTATCTGGCGGCCATTAACTTTTTTTTTTTTTTTTTTGCGAGTAACCTATCAGATGCATACTTTTCAGTATCTTTTCCCTTTGGATAGGTTGCCTTCTCATATGTTCCCTTTGCTGTATATAGGCCTCAGGGTTCGATGCAGCCTTGTCTACTTTTACTTTTGCTACATATACTTGCGGTGTCAAGGCCAAAAATCATTGCCAAGAGTAATGTCAAGAAGATTTTCTCCTATAATTTTTTTTAGGAGTTCTAGGCCTATTTTTTCTTCTTCTGTAGACAATGCTGACTCTGGACTGCAGGTCTGTGCCCCTTA